>JASDQU010881879.1:35141-45610 GCA_032191745.1 Picea mariana
ATGCTCAAGTCAATCTGCTCTCGTACTCCATGTCTAGGACCATGTGGGCCTCGAGACATGATCTCCTAGTTATCCCTAGATATCGGGGATAACAGTCCTCAAGCCTGAAGATGCAGAAATTGTTGCAATATGGCCGATGATTCTCAAGTCGCATCCTCTGGTGATGTGTCCTTCCACTTGATCAACACTTCTTTGATAGTTCTGCTACGTAAGTGACGCTCGCGCACATTTAGGACTGAATTTGGTTGGAGCCAAAGGGAGCCTTCTTCATCTAATTCAGGTAGGATGGTTTGAACCCTACAATTCTTCCCCACCACTTTCTTCAGATAGGAAACATGGAACACCAGATGGATTTTGGAGGTAGCCGAAAGTGCTAGTTTGTAGGCCACGAAACCAATACGTTGGATGATTAGATAGGGGCCATAAAATTTGGGTGCCAACTTGTGGTGTCTGTGTACTTTGAGTGATGTTATTGTAGATGGCCTATTTTGTAAACATAACTATTTGGTCCTGACTCATGTTATTGTTGACAGTTGTTGAACATCTGATTTGATTTCATAAGTTTATGGTGTACTCTCTATTATATCAATATGGCTTAAAAAATTGTATGTTGGTTTGTAAGTTTGTAACTGCTAGAATCTAGATGGTTGATGCTCGAATGATCAATAACTGATGTACTATGGATGTCATTTCTATCTATATTGATGTACAAATATGCATGTTTTCATAGCTAATTTGTCTTTCTACATGTTTTTGTGAATATAAATGCAATATATATATATATATATATATATATATATATATATATATATATAACAAATGCTTCTAGGATGCTTCGCTTCCGAGGATTTTTGGAAAATGATGCTTATGACACTCTGGCTTCTTCAAATGCTCCTGCTTCGTGCAACATTGATTGGTGCACCTAATAGGTTCTTTTGCTGGTGCTCCCATACCTAAAGTTGCCAAATTGCATGAATTCTTGAGCTTGTGTGAAGTTTGAAGGGGATACCCAATGAGAGTTGTTCATTTGGATTTTGTGTTAATAGATGGCTTACTTTACATGATTCTAAGGACTATTGCCCCTTGTTATTGTTGGTTTTACTAGATTTCATGGTTTTGATTGACTTGGGTGCACCTGACATGGTTTTGGAGGACATCCCTGTGATTTCAACCAGGATGTTGTGCACTTTATGTAGGACAGAGCACATGTGATATAGAGCGTTGGGAAACTTGATGACTTGGCCCTCTCCGATACAAGCTCTCTCACCTCTTGGACCTTGGATGATGGACAGATGAGCATTTAACTTGCATATATAGTCATGTTGGCACATAGATGGGAAAGGAGCTCACACTTTGGGCATTATACCCCAGAGGCTTTTAGGCATTGGATGAAGGGTGTTGCACTAGAAGGTGATTGTATACCTTGTATGTTGAGCATATGAATGATGACGTCATGGATTGGGTCATACTTGCCATTGGGGCACCACTTTGATGAGTTGGGGTTTTGATGATGAGACATGACCTTTGATGAGGAGAAGTCATATTCCACCATACTTGGCACCTTGATGATGAGATGTGGCCTTTGGAGGCCTCTTACACTTTCTTGGAGCATGATGTCACCCACACACGTGGCTTTGGAGGGATTATTTTGATGTTTTAGCATGATTTATTATTGTTAGAGGCTACTTGAGGGTTCTTCCACACTCGTGTCATGGATTCATTGTTGATTTAGACATTATTGTGGAATAATGCGCTTGGTTACCTCATATATATAGAGGGAGTGCTCATTGTATGAAATCATAACTCACTCTCTTCTGAGACAACACTTCTATTTCTCTAATATTCTCTTTTTCGATCTAGTCTACTTCTGTGCACCTTTGGAGTAGTAATGATCTTGTGGATGTCTTCTCTTATTTTGGATGGATGATTGTTGAGATAGGGTTTATCTTGCATAGAGACTTGATTGGGTAAGTCTTCTTCGTCAATTTTAAGTATTTATTCATGGTATATTGTTGTAATTCTATATTGTTGTTGCATGTTACCTTGTTCTTGTTGAAACCTTATGAGGGATCATAAGTCTTTGCCCCCCTCCCAATATTCATCGCTCTTAATTTGGTTGAAGCATTTAAAAACCTTGTTCAAGGGATCATAAGTCTTTGTCCCCTTAGGGTTAGTCCTTAGCTACTTCAAGATCCTAAGGTCCATAAGTCTTTGCACCTTAGGGTTTTGATTTAGTTCACTTGGATCAGGAACTAGGCATCTTAGAAGAAGGAAAATGACACCCATGGTCCATAAGTCTGTGCACATTAGGATTCATTTTCTTGTGAGGTTTGATCCTAAGCCCATGATTCTATGACCTTAGGACTTCAAACCTTCACTCTTCTTGGCTACCTAGATCCATATTTAAGGTGTGATTTGACTCCATTTCCCAAAGACATAAAACGACACCAATCTTAAGCTCACAAGGTGGTCCAAAACATAAACCTTTCACCTCTCTCTTAAAGCAACCTAGAAGTTGGATATCCAACTACTCTTCCACCCTTAATCCAATCCAACGCTTGGCAAACTTGATAATTTTGTTGCTGTTGTTGTAAATTGTTTGCTACAGCCATTAGGTGGGTATAAATTGATGATAATTCACTTAATACGGTGGTCTAAGAAAAGGATAAACTCATTGTTGGATAGTTGAATCTTATTCCACTTGCTAAGTGTTATATTTTGAGACTTTATTGGAAAATTTTGAAAGTTTTTTTCTTGCTGCTATTACAAATGTTCATTTCTGGTATAAATTGTTAGATATTGCAGAAAATTATTTCACAACCCTCTCTTCATTGATAGCTAGTGTATGGGATTGTTTGCTTTTATAGAATTGATAATTGTTTAAATCTATCTCATATGTTCAATCAATCAATTCTCTTGTCTCGTTTCAACCTTTCCTTTAAACCTAGCTTGTCATTTAAAGTGACCAAGATAGGGGGCCGTAGACTTGTCTTAACCTTGCTATAGGATCCCTTGAGGTCAAAAGGGAAGCCTCCCTTGTGTTGGATCTTCATTCATCACTAAAACGAGGGAAATACTTGTCTAGGTAACAGTGATAAATATTTCCAATTGTTACACAAGTTTGGTGTCTTGTGGAAGGCTTTGCACAAGTACAAATACTTTGATAACAGGCCCAAGCAAGAGGAGTTTGCAGGTACTAGTACTAGTGTGACCCCCTCATAGGGTATTGGGGGGGGTATTCCTCTATGGCCTCAAAGCAAGGTGTTGGTGGTGGTGGCTCTTTTGTGGTTATTAATGCTAGGGGAGGTGTTGGTGGTGGTGGCTCTTTTGCTTGAATGTGCATGAAAAGAAGATACTCAAGACAAGATAGCCATCAACACATCAAGCCAAGCATGCTCACAATAGATCTTACCCTATTGGACTGCTTATCAATGGCCAAAAAGACGCAAGTCACTCAAGACCAAGTCAAGAGAGTGCTCTAGGTGGATGTGCAACTTCTTGAAGGATCACACCACAAACACAACAACAATGATAGAGATGAAAATCTTGAAAAGTAAAGTGCTCCGGATGATAGATATAACCACTTAGACAATTATTCCACAACACATAAAATAACTTGCATGTAAAATAAAGATAATGAGATCAGTGTGCTTGCAAGTATAAAATTAAATTGCAAATGTTGTAGACCAAGGATTAAATTAGGTGGTTAAGTGAGATTTATTTTAATCTTATATAAGTGTCAACCCAAAACTTTCCTCCCCCAATTACCAAATGATTGTTGGGTGCTGAAGAACTTAGGCAATGAGGCCCACCCTAGCTCCACAAGTCATTCCTAAGATCAGAGTACTCCTGGAAAGGACGTCGCGCGTCGTGAAACCGTCCCTGGTCTAGCACCTTCCATTCCCTTCCTCCGACCCCATTTTAAATGGCGAAGATGGTTGGTAATGGTGTCCTATTAAGTCTAATAAATTGATTATTAAACCTATGAGCTAAGTATTACAGTGTGTTTGAGTGCTTGCAGCTTGATCAAAAGTGGCGAAACTGAAAATTGAAAATTGTGAAGGATGAAGCCTTTAAATGATGAGATTGTAAGTTAAATTCTTAAGTTATGAAGTTATTGCATGTGAAATGTAAAAGACTTGAAAATAATTTGCAGAATCTAAAATGACGGTTATTTTTAAAACTTTAATAAACCCAATTTTCCATGCTCAGGTGTAAGATAAAGATTAATGAAACTGTAACTTGCACACAATTGAAAATAAAGATTTCATCTAAGCCTTCACGGGCTCTAAGCTAGCAATTAGATGTGTATGACCTACTCTAGATAATTTTAAGTTTAAGTATACATGTAGATATCACAACTAATTAGCTAAACTATGAAGTGAAGATATAAAGGAAATCTAACTAAAGCATGTAAAGTAAAGACTGAAATAAGATGGATGCAAGCCGCTTGGGTACACTCCTTTGGGCTTGCTTACAACATTTTGGATTGAAAGAAGAAGAAGAGAAATGTTACCACTTTCAAAAGGACGACCTTGGAGTGTTGTGCTTGAAATTGGGCAGCATGCACCCTTAGCCTGGCGAGAACCTGCAAAAATCAGCAAGCTATTGCTTGCTGATTTTTGCTGCAACACACTCACAATGTTAAGGATTTTTTTTCTTTTTCAACAGAAGTTTCCCGCATATAAGAACCAAAAATATTTATGAAATTATTGACCTATCTAAGCAAGTTGGATACCAAGAACTGAATATGATAGAAAGAGAAAGATAAACAGAAGATCTTATGAAGTTTTAGGGGATGATGAGGGCAAATTCTTGCTCAAACTTATCCCAACAACCTCCTTTGAGATGACCTGCAAAACTCCAAATCAAATGTGAATTAAAAGTAGATAATGGATTGCATGCATGAATAATACAACAAAGTTAGTATTATCAGTGAATACAATGCATGTAGGCCAGCAAACAAAGTCTTACTTAACCTAGCCAAGAAAACAAAGTTTTACTTTAGCAATACTACTCAATGATCACAATAAAATTTAAAGAAAGGAGCAATATCACCTCACAAATAAGTGGCACATCCAAACAAAATCTTGAATGCCACAGTTCCTCCAAAGCTATTTCTTTATTATCCAATGAAAGAGGTTGTAGTAACAAAGTTTCTCCAAGCTCTTCAAGAACAAGAAAACCAAAGCAAGATGATAGTAATGAGAGAGAGAGGGAGATGGAGAGAATTTGGTAGCATAACAATACTGTAAAAAATGGTAATGAATGAGGAAGTGAGAGGTCTCTTAAATAGAATGAGAGACTAAGGAGACCCTTCTTGGATCTTCAACACTTGTCAAAAATCCAAGGGAAGAGACAACTCAATGAGAGGTGGTGTGAGCTTTTAGGTTTGAGAGGGGAAAGGAAAGTGAGGTGAGTTGGGGGACGAGTTGTCATTTGAGGAGAGGCGCATTGGACAAGAGGGAGACCCACGCTTTCCTTCCAAGCAAAATTCCACTTTTTATTGTGATGTTTCTACTTTCCAAGAGGAAAGGCACATTTCCTCAAGGAAAGCGTGAGTTTTCAAGGAAATAGAAAGTAAGGGTGTGGGCGAATGTGCATGACACACTCCCAAAGTGATGTGGAGGGTAGAGGAAGAGCGCACCTCATGAGGAGGGGCCCATAAACCGTTTTGGAAAGAGTTTCTAACTCTATCAAAGAGTGGGGATGCATTCCCCAATGGGGGTGCAAATCCCAAGGTAGAAATAATTAAAAGGTGAGTAAATGGGTAAGTAAAGGTTAGGAATGGGTCAGGATAGGTTAGGTGGGGTCTCTCTCATCAATTTTCACCTTTACCTTACCTCAATTGATCAATTATTACAAAATTGACATTTTCCCATGTCTTGGATTTAGCAATTAAAATTGCTTTTATCTGACTAAGACTCCTAAGTGGACAAAACCCTAACAAAACTTGTCTGACTGAGTTGAAACTTGGTCCAAAGGTGTAGGGGGTCTCATTCCATTTATTTTGAGTACAAATACCCCTACCAAAAGTCCAGGGACCTAGATTTTACATTATTTCATCAGAATTAATTAATTAATTTAATTCCCAACCTTAGGAAAAATTAATTAATTAAAAAAAACCTATCTAGACTCGACTAAAAATCACGAAAATTTTTGTGGTGTCTTACTTGGTCATTTACATCATTCCTAAACACTAGCTACCAAAGAATGACTTCACTAGAACGCCTTTCACCACTTTGGAGGATTTATTGCTAGTGGGAGTGAAAAACTCAAGGGAGTTCATAAGGTTGGTTAGGCCAAATTAACCTCCTGAGGATAAAAAACACTCAGTGAAAGGAACTCTCCTAATGAAGAAATCCTAAGGTAACTGACCTAACTATGATCCATGCAGACCTATTACATTATAAACCCATGCAGGGGTGCAGAAATCCCGCTTACAAAACTCTGTGCTAGAGAAAAAAATGCCATATAGAACCAAATAGTATTTGACTTGTTTGCATCTGTTGATGCATATATTCATGGTACATGGAGTTGACCCCCTAGTTGAATAGGAAGTCAACAGGTCCTTTAGTCCCTCTAGGATCCAAAAACATGGAGATTGAGCAAGGTTTGAAGGTTAAGTCTAATAAGTGGAATGGGATTACTTCCCCCACTCATGTGGAAAAATCAATTAGTGCTTCAAGTCCTCAAAAACACACAAAATCATATAAGGACGTGATGATTCACTCACTTGATCATTAGATGCCTAAGGGTTTTGAGATTTCCAATCGATACAACAGTTTATGACTTCATCTTCAATTGGATGAAGCTCTCCCTATTCTCTTGGAATGTTCAATGGATAATGATTCCTAGTTGCAAGTAGTTTGTTAGAGGTGGTTTGTAGTATTTCCAACTAGATGTGGTCTTCCTGCAAGAGGTCAATTCAGTTGGATTGACCTTTAGAACTGGATGAACTATTGTTGGAATGGCCTTCTTTTTGCTACAGATCATTTCCATGGGAGTGAACGGGTGGTGGTCTCCCTTGCTTCATCTTTGTAGAGTTTCATGATTACTTCTAGGTCAATCATAAAGGATAGGTGTGTTTGGGTTACTCTTCTAATTTAGGATCAGGTGCTCAATTTTTGTGCAGTGTATGCCCCTAACCTTAGTATTGAGCAGGTTTGCCTTTTGGATTGGATGGCTTCCTCTCTTCAAACTGTTAAGTGAATTGTGGGATGGGATTTGAACATGGTGAAGTGGGATGGGAATCGATGTGTATGTCTGGGTTCAGTGGTCGGTCGTTCTGAGAAGCAGGCCTGGTGCTAGAGCAAGGATGCTCTTCAGGATTGTGACCCTAANCAGGTGCTCAATTTTTGTGCAGTGTATGCCCCTAACCTTAGTATTGAGCAGGGTTGCCTTTTGAATTGGATGGCTTCCTCTCTTCAAACTTTTAAGTGAATTGTGGGAGGGGATTTGAACATGGTGAAGTGGGATGGGAATCGATGTGTATGTCTGGGTTCAGTGGTCGGTCGTTCTGAGAAGCAGGCCTGGTGCTAGAGCAAGGATGCTCTTCAGGATTGTGACCCTAACTAGAAACCTAGCTAGAAACAAAAGGGTCTTGACAAAGGGGGTTGGTTCACCAAGACCAATTATAGGCAGGGGAAAGATAGAGTTCAGGATATGTTGGATCTTTTTTATAGCCCTCAAGAGGAGATTGTATTTTCTAGTAAGTTTCACCTAGTGGATGACTGGATGTGTGTGACTGGATCAAATCACCTCTTGATTCAAACCGTGATCTCTCTAGGGATATCAACTAATGAAAAATTGTCTTCAATGTTCAAAATAAATGTTTCACATTTAGAGTCAAAGGATTTTCAAGTCATTATTTAGAAAGTTGGAACCTTTCTCAGTGGCCACAAGGCATGCAAGTGTGGATCCTTTAGTGGGAGGTTGTTGTATGCCATACTATTAAGTCCATGTGAGGGTAAGTGTAATACCCCAAGGCCGAGTGTAATACCCCAATTCTGAGCCCCTTCTCAATTGTAATTTTTGCTTATAGGCTGGTGAGCCAAGTGGTTAGAAGCTAAAATAATTAAGTGTTTATTAGGCTGGCGAGCCAGATGCCAAGGCCAGGAGCCTGATTTTTTGTTTTTATATGTAATTATGCACATCATTAATAAAAATATAAACAATGGTTCGTGTAGACCCTCCACGAAGAAGAGTTATGGGGGACTAAGCACCACTAGGTAAGGTAAGGAAAGGGGGGAGCTAAGTATTTGGGACTAGGGGATAAGCTAGGGGGCTTACCTCTAGAGGAATAATATTTTAATATTATTTCCTGAAGACTAAGGTGAACATGATATGTTTTTGTTATCCTAAGTTCCTAGAAAAGGGGACGTGTGCACAAGGGGCACGTGCAGCTCCAGGAAGACAAGTGTCAACCTAGGCTCATGCAGTTAAAAGCTAAAACATCAACTGTGTTGGGGGGTTCAGGAGTTATTATTCTGCCATCCTTCGCCTGAGTTCACTGGTGGTACGTTGTTTGAACCGTCTTGCCTCAGCATTTGCATATGCATACCCGCGCACAGAGAAGGAAGCCCTCATGGGAAGATTGGTAGTTCTTCCATTCTCCCATCCTATACGTGAACCCGTTCTTGCCTCTACGTCTGACCTCTGCCTACCCACACACATATCTGAAACCAGAATGGGGGAGTCGTCCTGTGTTGTTTCCTATGAAGCCAGACGCAATTTTAGTCGCCTGAGTCATGTTGTGACTTAGCATTAGGTTGTTGCCTTTTCGGGTGCCCATACCCGTTTTTCCCTGTTGTTGTTGTTATTACTGTGTTGTGGTTGTCAACCGTACCCGGCTGTATTTGAGTCAAAGATTGGTTATCAGACCTGTGAGAAGATCTCCCAGGTGAGAGAGTTTGTTGGGAAGTGAGTTCTCCTGGAAGGGAGTCCCGTAGCAGCCACAATACTCTGAGACATCTGGTCCAGCCTGTTGTTGAAGCCCAAGGTAAGGAAGGTGTATCCTCCTGGGGTGGAGCAGGTGTGTGGGGAATGAGGTTCTGTGTGTTGTGGGCGTAATTGGCTCCTGGGATAACAGATCCTTCCTATTGCTTTGTGAAACTTCCTTGTTGTCCTTGCCAAGCCTAGAATTACTTTGCCCGGTGGAGTTTAGTCCCAACTTGGGGGTGACCTATTGCTAAGAGTGATGACCAGTGCAGTCTAAGGAAGGAAGGTTTGTGGAAGGTTTGCACGCAGTTGGTGGATTTACTCCAGATAAAATATAAGTATCATAACTGTGTTTAATTATATATTTTATGCATGTTGTTGTGATGCTGTATTTATTCATGTATTCCGTTGCATGTATGAATTGTTGTGAATTCCATTAATTATGTATGTTAGTAGTAATTATGTGTTAACTCTATGTTAGTTGTGTTAATTCCATTAAAATGCATATATTTTATATACGCTGTAAATTCTGCATGGTAGCATTACCCCGTCTGTGGATGGCCGTCGATGTTACAATATGGTATCAGAGCCCCAGGTTTCGAGTGGAATTGGTGTTCAGATGGAACCAATTTCAAAACTTAGAATATTCTTAGTGCCAACGAGTTACTTGGCCATGTTACGAAGCTCAGGAGAAGCAGCGTAGAATAAAATTGCAACCTACGTGGTGTTTGACCATAGAGAGAGAGAGAGAGCTCAACACTTGGGGCGTTGGAGCCGTAGGATCCGTTTGGGAAAAAGGAGAGTCATTCACGACCGTCAAATCTGGAGAAGGTGCAGGAAGGTTATTTGGGTAAACTTTCGGAGTTCGATAATCGGGAGAAGCAAGGTACGCTGAGGAACAAACCTCCGAAACACGAAACTCCGAAATCCCAAGAAGATCTACACTATAGATCTGGGAAAAAGAACTTGACCGTTGGATCAAGAAGAAGAGCAGATTGTAATTTCGGAATTTTGGCTGTCGAGAGAAGTGGGATGTGCTGACGTACAAACTCCTGAAGCCTGAAATTTCGAAGAGCCAAAGTAGTGGGTCATGTTAACGCCACTTGGATGGACGTGAACACATGGGATGTGTGCCACGTGCCAGTGGGTCCCGAAGGAAAACATAGACGTAGTGGGCCTGGATGGCATCGCCTGGGGTAACATGGACCTTCTTAAGTACACCACGTGTCACCACCGTCGTTGGTGACAACTGTGTTGTGGGCCCGGAAGCTAGAAAGGTCAGAAGTCCGGAAGTCAAGAGTTGGAGAGGGAAGCGAGTGTGGGAGCCTCCAGGGCCAAAGTCCCAAACCTCCAAAACCCGAAACTCCAAAATCCCGGAGGCTTCAATGACAGAATTTTCCCTTGTGTATGTCAGTTGACAGAGTATGGTGGACGGTTGATTTGTCTGCCTCACAAGTTTGGTAATTCGGAACTCCGAGTAACGGATGTTCTATGATTGGAGTTTTCTGAAAGTCAAAGTCTCGATTAGA
>JASDQU010881880.1:0-29431 GCA_032191745.1 Picea mariana
CGAGGAGCAAAATATTGGAGCGCAACTCGGAGCGTGCAGGGACAAACGTCGGTTAAAAGGTACTTCTGTTACTTTCCCTTCTCATGCATTAGGCTTAGATAGATTCGAAAGGAATTCAGTGTCCATGATAAGCAATTTTCTGTCTAAGGTTAAGGTCAAGCCTTAGAGGTCGATCTACTTGTCCGCAGGCAGATTTTCCTACAACACTGATCAAATTGTTGTTAAATATACAAAATTTGCAAGAAACAAGATTTGTTAGACTAAATAATTATGATATCTATAAATACTAGGCACACTTTTGTTCCATGAGATTATCAAAATGATTTCTTATGATTCCTTGTGAATTTAATAGTCCAATTTAATTTTCTAGGTGAATATTTGGACTCCTCTGTCCAAGACCTTTTCAATCACTACTTCCTTACGAAATTTTGAGTTATGAGAGTAAAATTATGGTCATTTGACCACTACCCATTTATTCTTTATGTTCACCCTTCAACCAAGTGCAACCCTTAGTTGTGCCCATGCATATTTGCACTTGATCCTTTGAAGTTTTAACAAGATCCCAACTGGGTTCCTTCATCATCATACTTTGGATAATTTTTCCAAGTTTCACCTGCATCTAGGTTCCAAGCTGCTAGATACAACCTACTGAAGTTTCAGGCCAATTAATATTTTTGGCCCTGAATGCTACAGGCACCTTATATGGCCTCCTATGCATTTTTGCATGCCCAGATTTCCATTTTGACTCAATGTCTATATTATATGGCTCAATATATTTCCATAGACTTCTCTTGTGCCTTAATCTGATTCCAGAGAAGGAAGTTATGTCCCTCAGAATTAAATTGGGCCTTAAAATTTACCTTCCACTACTTGGCCTATAACTCCCTCATACTAACTCTGTTTGATGAATGGTTTACACCGTTAGAAATATCTCTTTGAGATTTACCATTTTATATACAAATAATATATGTGGTTCCTATGGTACTTACAGTCTCAAAAATTAGATGTTCTAAAAACATTGTTTAGGGACTAAAAAATTACCTACAAAAACATGCCCTGGAAAACACCAAAATTTTCCAATAATTTTTATTATTTTTTTATACTTTTAACCTCCTTATGCTGACAGGGATGTTGAAATAGCACTCGAGTCCACCTGGACCCCATGGAAGGATTCCATGTCAGCTCCCGACCACTTTGGACCTACCCTATCGGCCTCTTACCTCCTTCTTCCTTCTCCTTATCTCTTTCCTTTCATTGGCGTGCACCTACTAGTTTTCAGGCCCCATATGTTCTTGGCTTCCATGTGGCACCTTTGTATTGGTTTGCCAGGATGGGAGGGTCCCATCCAACACCCATATACATTAGTGCACAAATTTTCACTCTGTTACAATCCAACGGTTGACGATTAGAGGGTTCCAATGATGATCGACGATCCATGTCGCATTGCAGCCGTCCCACCCCACTGAATGTTAACATAGAGGGGAGGGGTTGAAAAAATAAACCAAGGTTAAGACCATGGTGACATGTCATACATCCATGCATTGCGGCCCCCCATCCTTGGGTTAACCAAACCCCACATGACCCCCCCGCAATAAGTTTATGCGGGTCCAGCTTACGGTTCTTCCAGGTGAGCAAGCTCCGCCACTCTAGCTCCACGTCGACCGCCACCTATGCCATTTATTCCACAATTTACCTACCACTGTGGTAGTACATGTCACCTCTCTACCACATTAGCTAACACGTGGTTCCCACATCATGCTGACGTCATCATACGAAAAAATTCCCAAATTTTGAACATATTTCAATTGTTTCTATTAGAGCTCTACAATTAGCTCAAAATATCCAAATATGGTCCTATGAGTGTCAATTTATTCTCTACACATGGGATTCGATCCTTCACTATCAAATTTCCCCATGAATTTCAATCGTAAATTTGGGGCTTTTGCCATAAATTCCCAATTTCATTATGGCTGTTCTGCAACACGAAATTTGGCCAATTGCAGGCCTAAATTTTCCAGATTGGAAATTTGAATTGGGGATTTTAACTCATGTTCTTGATTCTCGCAATTTCTTGTGAAATTTTCCAAATTTTACTGTAGTAATTTAATCAAATAATTTATAGACATACTCATAAATTAATTCTCTACGAATGTTTTCTTCATCATTTTCCTGACTCGTCCCATCCAAGCTCAGTGTCGAAACTGGAGCTATGATACCACATTGTAGCATCCCCAGACTCTTGTTGGGAAATTCCACATGAATTTTCTGAATTCTAATACCATTTTAATTAGATGATAGTGTTATGAAAATGCACATATTAATGCAGAATAACAACATGTATATAGATACAACATATACAAGAAAAATGCATGAAAACAAACACATAAATATTAACATAGAAAATAATTTAACACACAATAGACACTTATATTTGATAAAAATAACACCAATTGCGTGCAGACCTTCCACATTCATTCGATCCTTAGACCGTACTGCTCATAACTCTCGTCAGTGGGTCACCCCCGAGTTGGGGCTAAAAATCCACCTAGGTACAAGAATCCTAACCACGCTAAGGTCTCTTAGACAACAAGAAACTTAGACTCAAGTACCAACTCTATCAAACAACCTACAGTCCCTCATTTCCCAGATGCATGTCCCACCATAGGAATTTTTCCCCTTCTCTTCTCAATATTCCTTTGAATTCCCCACTTCTCTTTCAGGGTTTCAACAATAGGTCAAACATGAAGTCTCAGAGCCCTGTAGTTGTAGCTTGGCACCTTGGGAATTAATTCCTAGTAGTTCTCTCACCTATATAGAATGATCACGGGCTTGAAAACCCACTTCTATATATCCCACAGACTTTACAACCCTCTTCTTCAATATCGCAAAGGCATGAAAACCCGCTTCTTCAGTCTAGTTCCAAATATTTCCATGGTTCATCTACAGGTACAAGTGATGGCAACATGAAGGTACCATTCAAAATAGTGAGGTGTGGTGATAATGATGGTGGAATGATAGGAGATGAACTAAGTCTCCTCAAAATTATGTGCATGTTCCCAAATTGACACTTGTCATGTTGGAAACTACATGGGTCCCCCACATGGACCCACCACACAATGATATGTTTCCCCCTTAGAGACTTAAGATAAAATAAATTATCCCATACTTTAGACTTTAGACTTTAGCAATATTTATAAAATATTCCTTTTTGGATTAATCCCCCTTAACTTAGCCCCTTTCCTAGACTCTTAGCCCCCCTTTCCCATTCTAATGGAGTTTACCCCCCCATACTCTTTTACCTGGTTGGTTTGCAATAGTGATTTGTTTTCTTTAAAATTTGAGTGTGATTACAATTTACAAATATAGGATCAATAGCCTTTTAGCTTCTGGCTCTCCAACCTAATAACCAAACATACACTCTAGCCTAAAAATACATATATACAAAGGCACTTTGGCCCCAAATTATCCTCTCTCACCAGCTTATATCTACAATTAAATTATATTTACGATTTGGGTTCGGCCTAGGGGTATTACAAGGCACGTGCTCTTTCTCCTCATCAGCCCGATGCCTAAATTTTGAGATATAGAAAGTTATATAACTCCTCATCAGTTTAATCCCTACACAGTGAGAAAGGTTTGGTACTCTTTTTCTTAATCAACCCAATGCCTAGATTGTGAGAAAAGGCATGTGCACTTTCTTCTCATCACCCCAATTCTTAAATTTCAAGAAAGGTCAAGTGCTCAACCATCCAATGCCTACATTGTAAGAAATGGATTGTTCTCTTTCTCCTCATCACTTAAATTCCTAAAATGTTAGAAAGGGCATGTGCCCTTTCTCCTCATCGCCTAAATGCCAAAATTGTGATTCCATCACTTGATTTCCTAAATTGTGAGAAAGAGCATGTGCTCTTTCTCCACATCATCCCAATGCCAAAATTTTGGTAAATTCCATGTGTTTCTTCTCCATATCATCCAAATCCCTAGAATATGAGAAATCCTTATGTGCCTTTTCTCCTCATCTCCCAAATCCCTCAATTGTGAGAAAAGGCATATGCACCTCCACATCACTGGAATTCCTAGATTACAAGAAAGAGCATGTGCTCCTCATTCTCATCACTTGTTGTAGTCTAGGAGAATGTACAGGAAGGATGCCAGTAGGTACTTAAATAGAGCACTACACACTACAACATTATATATAAGAACACATAAACATATAGAAGAGCATGCACAATTGGGGGAGAACCATCAATAGATTTTATTATATATATATATGTGCAAAACAATCTTTGTCTTTCCATTATAGTGTATATATGTGTGTGATATATAGTTACCAGTTGGTTACATTCCTTAACTATTAAGTTGGTCGATGCTAAATATATGTTCGATCGACTTCCTAAATGACTACTACAGTCGACTTGGATAGTCGACTGGTGGGTCTAGTTGGCAAGGTTGACTACCCCCTACAACATCTCCCCCCTCCTCAATCTTTTTTTCATCCCAAGCAAGAGGGGAGTGTGACAAAATACACTTTTTTTCTATTATGTCCTCTTTGAGGTTATTTTAAAGAGAGAATGAGAGAGAGAGAAAGAAGAAGAATAAAATATAGGATGTTAATGTCGGACCATGCTAGATGTATTGTTTGATCCTTTTCTAAAACCTACAGCTCCTTGGACTCTTTGAAGATACTTGAAGTGTCAATATTGAACTAGGCTCTTTATACTGTCTTACAGGTGCTACTATCTTTTAAAACTTGGCTTGTTAGAATATTTATTTCTTCTCTGGTGGTCTGTTGCTCCAAATTTTCGATTGTTTTTATTTGATTTTATTGTGTAAGAATAATTATTTTTCCATGGAATGATTTGGGTTTACCACAAATCTCTTTATCTTATATGGCACCAAATATTGTGTACTTGTTACATTTATTTTATTTTTTATACGTTCATAGTTGTCATGGAGTCGAAAATTAATGACAGGGACCTCAAATATGTACTCAACCATGGAATAGTTTGGGTCTAAGATAGTTGGAAGAACATCCAACGTCTTCCACTCAACCCCCATATTTAACTAGTGTATGGTATTGATGACCAATGCGTTGAATCTCCTGCTGCAAGTTGCCTCTCCAGGCTGGCCAAATGATATAACTGCACGTTAGGAATGATTCTCAAATTCCCCTTTGTGTTTGAGATTGAGAAAATGGTGTGCAAGAGAGACATTCCTTACTTTACGCAATGTTGAATATCTCCTCTTGACATCTATATCCAAGATGGCTGGTTATCTTCTCTCATATGGAGGGGAGGCTCAAGTGGGTCATCGTCTGCGACATTCATCATTAGTGTAGCCTATTTTGGGAACTTAATTGTTTGCAGGATGTTTTTTCTTTTTTCTTTTGGTTGTCTTATAAAGGAGCTTGATTCGCATCTAATTATGACAGTTGATGAGGTAAAAATATTCTTAATATGAAAATATCTCGGGCCTGTGTGAATATTCATGTGTAGGCAATGATTATTGTTCCTAATCAGTAGCGAGTGACAATGTACTTAGGTGTAGACAGCACAAATATATAAGGCCAACTTTCTTATTAGATAGTTGTGCGATCTTCAATTGGTCTATCATTGTATCCATTATCTATGTCAGATATATTCCCTTGTACCTTTGTTTGATGTCATAATGTCATCATCAAGGTCCTAAGCGAAATTGGTGGCTTCAAGTTTGTCCATGTCATTGTATGATTTCTTCCCCACAGTCAGATTGATCCTTCAAGTTCATCAAAATTTTGGGGCATAATATACCACTATATTGATTAATTTTCTCTTTCTCATTTTTTTGTGAATGAATACTTTGATGGATTCTATATATGTGCACCAATATCTTGCACATCTTCAATATGGGGTTCTTTGGATGCAACATTAGAAACAAACATTGGATTGTGGTTTCCCTTGGCATCAACTTGCCATCCATCTTGTTGGTGTCACTGACCTCCTCTATTGTTATATATCTGTTGACGGGCGAAATCGACCGTCCGTCAACTAAGAGAGTGGAACCAGTCCGGGGTTGTCTAATAACCCAAACCATTTGGAATGAACCACCCTGACGGGTTTAACGGCTCCGTTAGCCGTTCTAAGGTCCTAAAAAAAACAAAGAGAAAACTAATCTAAACTAACTAAACTAACTAAAACTAAAACAAACTAAACTAACTAACAATAAATAAAACTAACTAACTAAAACTAACAAGAAAACAAACTAATACACTAATCTAATTAAAACTAACTACTAAACAAACTAACTAATCTACTATTTACTATATATACAAACTACTAACTAATACTATACTAACTTCTATCTGAAATATAACTTATTTACAAAATGTATAATATCTACAAAACACAGATTTAAATAAAACCTGGAAAACTAATTTGCTTTCTGCCCTAAGACAGAGACAGATATTTTTGTTGATTTTATGATTTTATAAACAAGAAATAAAACTTACTGAAATTAAACGATCTAATATACTAACTACACATATATCTAACTAAAACACTAACAAATATACTAGACAAAGAAACAATAAACAGACCTGGAAACGCTCCAGATTTGTCCTGTGTATGATGACTGCGAAGCTAGTCGGAGGAAGGAAACTCGCACCGGATAATCCAGAAGCTTCTCGTAAACGATACGCTGCAATGCTCTTTGAGTTTGTTTACAGGACAAACAAGACATAAAAAATCATCACAATTATATGATTTATAAATCTCTGCAATAAGGGAAACCTGTTATGAAAAAACTTATACTTAATAATTCAACTTATGAAGAAGAGAAATCTGTCATTCACAAACTGAATCAAGTAATCGCTATGTTTTTTATACACTGGAAGAAATCAGATATGGATTATATTGATTAAATTATATCATTTGCAAAAGACTAAGATAGCTAAAGTAGTCATTAACCAAATGCAAATTGATACACATAAACATGAAACAAAATATAAGTTGATATTATGAAAAGCTAAAGCTGTAGCAGAACATCAATTTCTGTCCCAGTCTGTATTAAAATTCCATATCCTTGTTCTCCCACGAATGAGGATGATCTTATTACAAAAAATAATGAGTATTTATAAGTTTTTCCATAGGGTAAAACCTCCCTGTAGAAGTTATCAAACTGTTTACATAATCTGGGAAGATATTCCCAAGATCAACTAAACTAAGAAACTAAAATGAAACCAAAATATTTCAAATATCCTCTAAACTGTCCATCAAATCCCATGTAATTTCGAATTCACCTGAAAAGGATCGAAAATAGACAAGTTAGAGATATATTTTATTAATAAAACAATAAAAATTTAATTCTACAGACTTAGCTACAGAATCATCTGATTCTGTAGCTAGTCTAAAATAAGATACAGAATCGGAATTGAAATTAAATCAATTTTTTTAAGAAATTCCATTCAATTTACATCCAACAATCATTTGAAAATGAATCATGAATTGAAAATGATATTCTATTATGAACTCAAACAGGATCCACATCATTAACCGAGTACAGAGATAGCAATACTCTGTTTCGATTACAGTCATAAATCGAGTAAATGAAATCATATGAAACAGAATCGTAATTGTTTCCCAACAAATCGAATCCATGTGTTATAATATCATTTTGATATTCAATTGAAAATAGAACAAATCGCAAACACATCGTTACACTCGTGAATCGAACAAGATTATCACGATAATAGTATAGCAAGCGATTTAGGCTGTGAACAAATCCAAACGATAATTGACTTATAACAAAATCATAACAGGATTATTCAAACACGGTTTGTTATAGATTTCGATCATTGATCATTGCATGGTAAGCAAACAGGATCAATTAATTTTGATCAAAATCGTTTCGATCAAACGAATCGTGTTAGGGTTTGACCGATTCATTACACAAATTAAAATACAGAGCATCAATTATAATCTGAACTCGACTCGTAGGACAAACTTGCCAAATTAGCATAAAAGCGAATTGATTTAGCTAAGATCTTCACACAGTTGTTATGATTCGGATTCATTTCCAATTCAGGCGCGAATGTTTTTTGAGCGTAATGTTTTCATCAAAGAGACAGAGTCATTATCCTTAACCTGGAAACAGTCAAAGATAGAACATGATATGACACATCATTGTAACAAGTATCTTCCCAAAAACATTTACCAGTCATAGCATACCAATGATAACGAAATCGTATCCGAGAAAATCATAACAATCAAACTTGATCAAATCGTTTTTCAACCATAGCATATGGGTCATAACAAAACCAAATCTGAACATGATTATGTTCCAAACTGAATATGAAAAATTTCCTTTTCAAATCGGATACAAACCAATTCATTTGAAGGCAAACTATCAAACAAATTCAAACGAAGATTACTCAAATCCAATCAAAATCTATTGATTTCTATACTGGGAATAATCAGATCGTATATTGAATCGAAATTTCTTTCTATTCAAAGCAATGCTATATATATAATGCATGCAATATAACAGAGCCATTCAATGATGTGAACAGAACTGTTTAAAACTGAATTCGAATCGTTATATAAACCTAGATTATTTACAAAAACAAATGATATCAAAACGTACCTGTGTAGTGATGAGGTTGCTCAATTATGCCAACTTGTAATTTA
Organism: Picea mariana; assembly: GCA_032191745.1. Classification (NCBI taxonomy): domain Eukaryota; kingdom Viridiplantae; phylum Streptophyta; class Pinopsida; order Pinales; family Pinaceae; genus Picea; species Picea mariana. The sequence continues at coordinate 8,664 of JASDQU010881880.1, forward strand.
CAACAGTCGTGGCTAATTCCACGTTTTTAAACAGGATGGAGCCGATTGTCCTTTATTTGTTATCCACTGCTTGGAGCTTGGCCTTTTGACTGGTCAGGATTGCAATCTGATCTTCCAAAGATTGAATCTTTGATTGAAGTATCGGAACATCGATATAATATCGCTCTAACCATGAACTACATTGGTCACAGGGTGATTGTGTGGGTTTAGACATAGTGAGCGAGGGTTTGGGCAAATGATCGAGGGTTTCACAAGGCACTTTAATACCCGGGTAGTTAGAGTCGTCCTTTAGGCAAGGGGGGAGGTTTGACACAAAATCATAAGGGGGTTCTGCACATAAACCTTGCGAATAAGGGTATTCGCTGGTCAAGAAGCGCTCAACCTATGAATCAGAGTCCTCACTCAAAACGATAGGGTTTGGCTCAACAGGGGGTTTTGGCTTGTTCCTTGCCATCCCTAAAATCAAACGTGCATTCATTTTCCCTTTGGCATTTGCAGCAAGGTTTGCCTTGATATTTTTGCTCATAGGCTTTGTAATGGCTTCTGCACTCTTAGATACAGTGTCGGGTAAGTCGATAGGAGGGTCGGTCGAGGGTTTAGGTAGTAGGAGGTGTAAGGGTAGAGGCGGTTTAGCCTTAGTCTCATTTACCACAGGTTTATCAACCTGTATAGGGTCGACGTCCTCAAAGCCATTACGGGCAATGAAAGCCTTCCAAGTATCACCAGGCAAACTCAATTGATAAACAACAATGAGCTTAATAAGCCCATGATGAAACAGGCTGTTATCAGCCTTGTGCCTTTTATACATTTTGGAAATTTTATACAGGCTCCGATGAAAATAGAATGGCATGTTTAGAGGATACCCTATAAAAACCATCAATAGACGCAGGTGGTAGAGGAACACAAACTCGTATCGACCTTCACAGGTCACAAACTGCTTGATTATCATTAATAAATCATGGCATCGTTGTTTAAGCATGGTCACGGGCATACCTCTATCACAGGAGGTGATTTTGCGCAATTGAAACAACAATGTCCACGGCACTTCCTCGACCTTGCAATTCTTAAACCAATGTTGTCTAGAGGTAGGTAACCCCGTGGCTAAGCTGATAAACTGTTCATCAATTTCTAATAGTATATCGCCGACCTTGGCTCGACAGCCATCGAAGGTCATGGAAAACTATCGAGCTACACAAAGGTTAAAACCTTCAAAACCTTTCACGAAGGTAAGCCATCCACTGTCTGCCAAATCTTGGCATGCATTATCAAACATCAACAGGGCTTGACTGCCATTGGGTTCAACTCGCACGACAGGAGCCATGGAGCCGAATGCATGGTAAGGGAAGGGTTCGAATTCACCAACACACACTGTAACAGAGCTACCTGAACCAACAGCAATGAACGAGCAAAAGGGGTAAGCATTAACGCAAGCATGCGAAGGTGGTGGATTTATTCACCGCCATGCAAAACAATTATGGTCAAAGTACAACCGCCAAATTTCATAGCTGTTCACTCCATAATAATAGTTCAACGATTAAGTCATGTGTACAATCAATGAAATCAAAGGTGAATGCCAATGCGTGCAAGTGTTTTTCCATAGTGTTTGAACATTCGATACATAAATCAAAACCCCAAAATCAACTATGTGCCAATATATATAATCAAAAGTTTAACCAAGGTGCCAAATTGACATTCATATAGTTGACAAGCCAATAAGTTATGAAGGATTAACATAAGGATCATATTATATATGTATAAAACATTTAATCAAAAACCCCTATGCATTTTCATAGAATCAATGATCAGGCAAGTCATAAAAAGTGTAAATCCAAATGCTCAATGCCTTCCAAACTCAACAAAATCAAGTTATGCAATCAATATAAGAATGTCCAACGAGCATAGTTAGAAAGTCCTTCCAGCCACATAATGATAAACAAAAGGTAAGTGCATTAGGCATGTCGATAGAAAGATCATGACAGTTCAGATAGTGATCGAAATGTGACCCCGAAAGGAGAAGTTTTCATGCTTACAGTCGTGAAAACTTGACGAAGACAAATGTGCAAATGTCGCAAGAAATGAGTTTGTCGTCTATTTGAAAAATGCGATGAAAACTTGATGTTCGTAAGACATAGGTGTAGGCAGCTTGTAGGATAATAGAAAAAATTGAATTGGCTTCCAACAATGGTGACACACTAGAAGAAGCAGTTATCTCTGCAAAAGGTACAAATTCAGATTAAGACAGCAAAGATAATTTCAACTCGAAAATAACAACTAGAAAATCATACAAACATCATCATAAATCATTTTTTTCCAGCAGTGTTTCAAAAGATGAAAATCAATAACAATCTTAAGATTAGCAAGTCACGATATTAAAGATAAAATCTTCAATACTATTGGCATGGCCATTGCTGCCAGCATGCGTCCATAGCCTCGAAAGGGTTGCCATTTAACCCACTCTGACATTTGTATCCTGTCAAGAAGTTCTAGATCAGAATAAAGGACATTAAAGAGGTTTCTTATATTTTTTTTTTGCAGATTTTCTTGTACCCGACACTGTTTCACTGCCAGAAGGCCTGTTCAGTACCCCGACGAAGTTGTCTTGGCGCCATGCTTGCATTTACCCACTACCAGCAGACCTGTTCAGTATCCCGGCGGGTTTACAAGCACTTCCCATAGATCTTATTAATAACTTTTATTTTGTTTTTTATATGTATATAGTTGAGCGGGGTGACACTAAAAATCTTGATATTTTAGCATATTTTTTAGACCTCATTAGAATTTTTTAGAACTGTCCTTTATTTAGCTCCAGAGATGTTTTATTTACAAAACACTTCCTATGACAGGGAGACATCTTTTGAGTCATTCCTTTATGGAAAAGGGACAGCGTAAAAATATAATAGATGGTCATGACAAGCTTTGCTCAGAGATTGAAATCAATAAACTTCTTTCAAACAACAAATTTTCCAACACAGAATTCAGTTTCAGCAATATATTATTGATGTTTGTACAAATTTTCATAAGTTACTTCAGCGAAGAAATTTTCTATCGTCTTTGTCTGAATAGCTCATTGTACAGGTATGCGTATTATTCAAAAAATACAAACTAATAAATTCAAATCAAAGTCAAAAAACAAAAGCAAACTAAAAAGTAAACAAAAACAAAAATATATATACATAATATACAAGGGTAGTTATCAAGCAAAGTATCTTTTCAGGGCTTGGCCATTCACCGGATAGGTGTCAAGATGCCCTTCAAGATTCTGCAATCGAAAGGAACTAGGACCCAACTTTTCAGCAATTAAAAATGGTCCAAGCCATAAGTTTTGAAATTTGGTGTGCTCACCCTTTCCTTCGTGTGGTTTGTCCCACTTTAAGACGAGATCGCCTACTTCAAAATTCCAATCAGAAGTAGAATTAGAATCGAACCAGCTTTTAATCAATTGTTGATGTTGATCTAACTTACGCTTATCTTGGGCTCTTACTTCTTCTAGCTTCATCAAAGCGTTAATCCGGTTTTCTAGAGGGGGGCAATCTTCTTCTTGAACTTTTTGTGACAATTGAAGCGAAGGAAGAAGAACGTGAGGTGGCAGAATTGCTTCTCTGCCATAAACGAGAAAAAAGGGGGAGTTACCTATAGAAGCTTTGGGCATTACCCTATCATCCCACAGTGAGTTCAGCAGTGCATTGTGCCAGTTCTTGTGATTTTCAACCACAGTTCTCTTGATAATTTTAATCAAGTTCTTGTTTGTTGATTCTGCTAATCCGTTGCCCTGGGGGTAGTAACTAGTAGAATACTTCAGCTTTATTCCTTTTTCCAAAGAAAACTCGCTCATCTCAAGAGAAGAAAAGTATGAAGCGTTGTCAAAGACTAGACAATCAGGGATACCGAAACGAGTGATAATGTTTGAATTTAGAAAGGAAATTACCTGACTGGTGTTGACAGTTCTTAGCACAACAGCTTCAGACCATCGAGTAAAGTAATCTGTGGCTGTCACAGTATACTTATGTTGTTGTTAGGACGGAGGGTTAATAGGACCTATGATATCAAGGCCCCATTGCTGGAAAGGAGAATCTACTGAAACGGGTTGCAAGGGAAAGGATGGTTTTTGTAACCGCCCTGATGCTTTCTAACAGATGATGCATTTGCGACACAAGGCATGGGCATCCCTAAAAAGCATGGGCCAGTAGTAATTGGCTCTTAAAACTTTGTGAGCAGTGGTGTCACCAACGAAGTGGCCACCAGCTTCTCCTGCATGCAACTCTAGCAAGACTTTTTCTGCTTCGTTTTTCTCGAGACAGAGCATCAGTACGCCGTCAAAATTCTGATGAAACAATATACCATTAACTAAATGAAAGGAGGCGGACTTTAGTCTTAACGCTCTTCTCTTGGCGGGGTCAAGGTGACGGGGTGTTGACCCATGTTCGAGACAAAATCTAATATCATCGTACCAGGGACTAACGAGGTTTTGTGTGCAACAGATCATACTTTGATCGCTTTGTCCTAGGTTTGACGTATCACTATGTTCTTGGTGTCCTATTTCCGAATCAATGACCAACTTACACAATCCTTGGCCTCTCACAATCTGAGCTGGGGTGATTTCTAAGTCATACTCCTGCAAGGAGGTGACCCAGTTAGCTCTTTTCTCTCCTAACTCCTTCTGCACTAACAAGTTCCTTACGGCGGGGTAGGGGACAATGAATTTCGTCCTTGACTTCAAAATATAGGACCGGAAATGCTTAACTGCTTTGAAAACAGCGTAGGCTTTTCGATCAACCGCTGGGTAATTAAGTTCAGCACCTTTGAAAGAGGAGCTCATAAAGGCGATGGGTACTTCATTGTTCTTGGAATTCTTCTGAGTTAGGACTGCAGCATAGGAACGGTCAGAAGCAAAAGTATAGAGTGTAAAATCTTGAGAGAAGTCAAGGCTCATGAGAGACGGAGCGTCTATTATGGCCTTCTTTATGGCATTAAAAGTTTGATTTTCTGTGGGTCCCTAGTGATATTAGGTGTCTTTCTTAATCAGGTTATGTAGAGTTCTGACCATTTCGGAGAAACTGGGGACGAATTTTCTCACGAAGTTGATATGGCCTAAGAAAGACTGCATGGATTTTTTGGATGTAGGAGGGGGAAGTTTTGCGATGACTTGAGTCCTTTCGGGATCAATAATCATTCCTTCACTAGACACAATGAATCCTAGGAGTTTACCCTATTCTACTGTAAAGATGGACTTCTTGGGGTTCAAGGAGATGTCGTATTTACGACATCGTAGTAGTACGGCTCGTAAGTGAGATAGATGATCGTTTTTGTTTTTATAATATACAGTCACATCATCTAAGTAAACTACAACAGACTGATTGATTAAGCCTCGAAAAGCAATATCCATTGCTCTTTGAAAGGTAGCACCAACATTAATCAATCCAAAGGGCATTTTGTGATATACATAAGTGCCCCACGGAGTACGGAAGGTAGTTTTGAGTTGGTCTGGTGGAGACATCAGGACTTGGTTGTATCCAGAGAAACCATCCAATAAGGATAGCCTCTCGGAACCAGATACCTGTTGCAAGATCTGTTCCATGGGGGGGATAGAATAATTGTCTTTGTCAAATGCTCTATTGAGATTTTAGAAATCGACGCAAAGTCGAATTTCCCTGTTTTTCTTCCGAACTGAGACAAGGTTGGACACCCATTGAGTGTGCCTAATAGGAAAAAATATTTTATCACTTAGGAGTTTATTCAATTCTTTTTGAACGGTCAGTTCTAGTTTAGGGTGCATTTTCCTCAGTTTCTGTTGGAAGGGTAAAGTTTGGGGCTTCATTGGGATGACATGTTGTATGATATTAGGATCGAACATTTTGAGATCATCATACGTCCATGCAAAGACATCCTTAAATTCTTTAAATAATTTAACAAACACAGCTTTTTCTTGTCTAGAACATCCCAAGCCTAGGTTAATGCACTGAGGATTTTCACTAGTTCCTAAATTCACTTTTTCATAAGACAACGAGGAACTATTAGCTTTACAATTGACCATATTTTTAAATTTATCTTCAAAATCATAAAACTTCTCTAATCTAATTACAGATTTTGGGATCGAGTTTACCATATCCGATAGAACTTCAGGAGATTTTGGATCAGGTATTACCGTGAAATCGTGTCAATTGTCATCGTGTGTGTGCTCGTCTATCACCACACCTTGAAAGGTTTCTTCCATGTGCAGAAAGTTAATAATCTGCTGATCATCATCAAATACTCTCCAGTTTGTGACGTTATCGGGAATGGATGGCCAAAACAACATCTCAACGGAGAATGCGTCTAGGGACAAGCCTTCTGCAAGAAGAAGTTTAGAAGCTACATTAGCTAATAAATCTGCTTCAGAATTATTCAATCTAGGAATGGAATTTATATTAAAAGCAGAAAATTTATTCATTAAGTTCCATACCTCAGATTGGTAGCTTTTGAGATGTGGAGAAAGATAGTGGATAGAATCTCTTACCTATCTAACAACTATTTCAGAGTCTCCATTGACGGTTAAATTTTGAATGTTCATGTCCAAAGATTTTCTGAGACCTTGCAGTAAAGCCTCATATTGTGTAGTATTGTTAGTACATTCAAATTCCAACCTACATGCTATCAATGTTTTGTTACCTGCCGAATCGATAATGACGCAGCCTGCTCCGGCTCCTTCTTTGGACTTTGACCCGTCGAAATATAGAGACCAAATTTGATTTGCATCGAGTTCAAGAGATTGTCGTGTGTAAGGTGCGGGCTGCACAGATGCTACGATCTCGGACTGTTGTTCTAGATTGATGATAGGTGAAACCTCGGCCATGAATTTGCCGAAGAAGGTGTCCATCCATTATACTTCAGGTGAATCAGTAGGAGGTGTGTATGGTTCATTAGGATCGTTCAAATCAGTGACCGTGAACTTGAGGTAACGCTCACGGTTTACTCTGATTTTATTAGGCTTGTCGTTCTCTGGAAGCCATAGATGAGACCAATCTGTCGCGAAATAACCATGTAGTTGCTCCGACCAGTTCCTGCTTAAAAACATGCGATACACTTCCGGAATATCCGCAACAATTATATCAATAATTTGATGAACCTTGGGGTTAGACGACAATCTAATAAGTACATTCTTTAGTTCGCCTATAACATTGACATTTGTCCGATCAAGTTGTATGATTTTTAAATTTGATGGTTCTACTTCAGCGTTAATTTTCTGGCATACAGACCAAGGCATCACATTGGATGACGCCCCTAAGTCTACCATAAAATTATGCACGTTTCTATTGAAAATCTCTAAAGTTAATAGGAAAGGGGGTACATTCTTACGAGTACTAAGAGTAGTAGCTTGTGGCTTTTTACTCGTAGTTTCTAAGGCTACTTTATCTACGTTATTTACATTATTTACATTATTTACAAGAGGACTTCCTTTATCTTGAGGATCAGGATTGTTTTTAGTGGAAGTCTTCTGGGGAGTTTTACTTTGCACAACCTTGTTACCATTAGAATTACCATTCTTGCTGTTTTCTGAAATATTTTGCAACATTTTTTGTAACAAAAATGGAAACTTCAACAACTCATAAATAGAAATGTTAGCCCTTAACTTTTTAAGATCTTCAACAACATCATAATCTAATTTAGGGTTCACATTACTCTGTTTCGGCTCAATTGATTTAGATTACTTTGGAGGCGAAGTTGTAGTATTTTCGGAAGAAGGTTTATTTGTAGTCTTACTCCTAGTTTTATAAGGGTGAACTGTCTCGAAGTTGGCTTGGAAGATGCGATCCGAGAAGTGTCCCAAAATTTTTGGAGAAGACTCTTCTTCTTGAACTGTCTCTGGTTCAACTACCTCCTCAGGAATCTCAGGAGGCATCAAGTTATCTTGGTATTCTAGAATTGTTTGAAGAGCACATTGCAAACTTTCTAGATTAAGTCCTTCGGTGGTCGGGTTAGGTCGATTGGTAGGAAAGGGATTTTGGAAAGGAGGTTTGTAGGGACCTTTACTCGAGGAAGATTCTTCAGTCGACCTCTTTAAGTCTATAACTTGATTTGATAGTTTTTGTACAAATTTGGTTAAGTTTTCCAAATCAGAGTTTTCAGGTTGTGGTTTATTTCGAGTGGGTCTGGGGAGTATTTCAATCTTCTTTTTGGAAGAAGAGCTAGTCTCAGTTTCGTTGCTAGAAGAGTCTTTAAGACTAAGTATGTCTTTTTCTATCTGGTTGGCCTCCTTGAAGGCTTCTAACAATGTCACTTTCTTAGAACGTTTAACCCAAATAGCTATGCTTTGATGCAATGCTTTTGTGTAGTAAGCTATTATAAGACTCTCAACGGGCATGGAATCCACAGGGATTCAGTTTTTAAGCGTCAAGAATCTTTGATTAAAATCTTTAACTTTTTCTTTTGGGTTCATTTTTAAGCTAGAAAGGTCCATGACCAAGACTTCCGGAGGCTTACCGTCTTCGAACTTTTCCAAAAAGCATGACTCAAAATTTTCCCAAGACACGATGGTATGGGTTTGCTGAGCAAAGTACCAAGTGGATGCATTAACCTCGAATGTATATGGGAACAACCTACAGACAACATCTTCATGTTCAACATTGCGGAGTCTTATGGCTAACATAAATTTTTTGATATGATCTTCAGCTATCTGTTTGGAGTTAGGATCAAACTTGGGAAGCCATTTCTTTGGGTTCTTAGGTAAAGGGTGCTGAGCTCCAGGTACAGCTATAGCATCCTGGTCCAACCAAGGTCTAGCAGGGTTGTTCTGATTTTCCATCGAGGTAGTGGGTGTGGAAGGCTCAGAAGGTGAATTGCCTTCATCTGACAAGGAATATCCTCCAGAAGAGGAAGGAGATGATGGAGGTGGTGAAGGAGGTATCCCAGATCCTCCTGCAGCAGGATTTAAGTTTAGATCTGTAGGATTCACAGTGAGGTTAGTGTCACCTAATTGTTCCCTGATATCAGAGAAATCCAAAGGTTGACCCCACGGACGGTTTGGACGCCTTAAACTAGCTAAGGCACTATGTGTTTTAATAAGAGATCGGCGGACAATCTCTTTTATGTCACCACCTGTAGGATTAGGGGTTGCTGGCTCAACTATAATCTGTGGATCGTCGGTTGAAGTAGTTGTTGTTTGAAGGGGAATATTATCATGTGAACGAATTCTAGTCACTATTGGTGAGCGATTAGGGGGGGGAGGAGTCTTGTGACTGCCTCGTGCCATTAATTAAGTTCAGGCCCTCCTTCTAGCACCATTTGTTGACGGGCGAAATCAACCCTCCGTCAACTGAGAGAGTGGAATCGGTTCGGGGTTGTCTAATAACCCAAGCCGTTTGGAATGAACCACCCTGACGGGTTTAACGGCTCCGTTAGCCGTTCTAAGGTTCTAAGAAAACCAAAGAGAAAACTAATCTAAACTAACTAAACTAACTAAAACTAAAACAAACTAAACTAACTAACAATAAATAAAACTAACTAACTAAAACTAACAATAAAACAAACTAATACACTAATCTAATTAAAACTAACTACTAAACAAACTAACTAATCTACTATTTACTATATATACAAACTACTAACTAATACTATACTAACTTCTATCTGAAATATAACTTATTTACAAAATGTATAATATCTACAAAACACAAATTTAAATAAAACCTGGAAAACTAATTTGCTTTCTGCCCTAAGACAGAGACATATATTTTTGTTGATTTTATGATTTTATAAACAAGAAATAAATCTTACTGAAATTAAACGATCTAATATACTAACTACACATATATCTAAATAAAATACTAACAAATATACTAGACAAAGAAACAATAAATAGACCTGGAAACGCTCCAGATTTGTCATGTGTATGATGACTGCGAAGCTGGTCGGAGGAAGGAAACTCGCACCGGATAATCCAGAAGCTTCTCGTAAACGATACGCTGCAATGCTCTTTGAGTTTGTTTACAGGACAAACAAGACATAAAAAATCATAACGATTATATGATTTATATATCTCTGCAATAAGGGAAACCTGTTATGCAAAAACTTATACTTAATAATTCAACTTATGAAGAAGAGAAATCTGTCATTCACAAACTGAATCAAGTAATCGTTATGTTTTTTATACACTGGAAGAAATCAGATATGGATTATATTGATTAAATTATATCATTTTCAAAAGACTAAGATAGCTAAAGTAGTCATTAACCAAATGAAAATTGATACACATAAACATGAGACAAAATATTGATATTATGAAAAGATAAAGCTGTAGCAGAACATCAATTTCTGTCCCAGTCTGTATTAAAATTCCATATCCTTGTTCTCCCATGAATGAGGATGATCTTATTACAAAAAATAATGAGTATTTATAAGTTTTTCCACAGGGTAAAACCTCCCTCTGGAAGTTATCAAACTGTTTACATAATTTGGGAAGATATTCCCAAGATCAACTAAACTAAGAAACTAAAATGAAACCAAAATATTTCAAATATCCTCTAAACTGTCCATCAAATCCCATGTAATTTCGAATTCACCTGAAAAGGATCGAAAATAGACAAATTAGAGATATATTTTATTAATAAAACAATAAAAATTTAATTCTACAGACTTAGCTACAGAATCATCTGATTTTGTAGCTAGTCTAAAATAAGATACAAAATCGGAATTGAAATTAAATCAAATTTTTTAAGAAATTCCATTCAATTTACATCCAACAATCATTTGAAAATGAATCATGAATTGAAAATGATATTCTATTATAAACTCAAACAAGATCCACATCATTAACCGAATACAGAGATAGCAATACTCTGTTTCGATTACAATCATAAATCAAGTAAATGAAATCATATGAAACAGAATCGTAATCGTTTCCCAACAAATCAAATCCATGTGTTATAATATCGTTTTGATATTCAATTGAAAATAGAACAAATCGCAAACACATCGTTACACTCGTGAATCGAACAAGATTATCACGATAATAGTATAGCAAGCGATTTAGGCTGTGAACAAATCCAAACGATAATTGACTTATAACAAAATCATAACAGGATTATTCAAACAGGGTTTGTTATAGATTTCGATCGTTGATCATTGCACGGTAAGCAAACAGGATCGATTAATTTTGATCACAATCATTTCGATCAAACGAATCGTGTCAGGGTTTGACCGATTCATTACACAAATTAAAATACAGAGCATCAATTATAATCTGAACTCGACTCATAGGACAAACTTGCCAAATTAGCATAAAAGCGAATCAATTTAGCTAAGATCTTCACATAGTTGTTATGATTTTGATTCATTTCCAATTCGGGCGCGAATGTTATTTGAGCATAATGTTTTCATCAAAGAGACAGAGTCATTATCCTTAACTTGAAAATAGTCAAAGATAGAACATGATATGACACAGCATCGTAACAAGTATCTTCCCGAAAACATTTACCAGTCATAGCATATCAATGATAACGAAATCATATCCGAGCAAATCGTAACAATCAAACTTGATCAAATCGTTTATCAACCATAGCATATGGATCATAACAGAACCAAATATGAACATGATTATGTTCCAAACTGAATATGAAAAATTTCCTTTTCAAATCGGATACAAACCAATTCATTTGAAGGCAAACTATCAAACAAATTCAAACGAAGATTACTCAAATCCAATCAAAATCTATTGATTTCTATACTGGGAATAATCAGATCGTATATCGAATTGAAATTTCTTTCTATTCAAAGTAATTCTATATATATAATGCACGCAATATAACAGAGCCATTCAATGATGTGAATAGAATTGTTTAAAACTGAATTCGAATCATTATATAAACCTAGATTATTTACAAAAACAAATGATATCAAAACATACCTGTGTGGTGATGAGGCTTCTCAATTATGCCAACTTGGAATTTACAACAGCCGTGGCTAATTCCACATTTTTAAATAGGATGGAGTCGGTTGTCCTTTGTTTCTTATCCACTTCTTGGAGCTTGGCCTTTTGACTGGTCAGGACTGCAATCTGATCTTCCAAAGATTGAATCTTTGATTGAAGTATCGAAACATCGATATAATATCGCTCTAACCATGAACTGCATTGGTCACAGGGTGATTGTGTGGGTTTAGACAGAGTAGGTGAGGGTTTGGGCAAATGATTGAGGGTTTCACAAGGCACTTTAATACCCAGGTAGTTAGGTTCGTCCTTTAGGCAAGGGGGGAGGTTTGACACAAAATCATAAGGGGGTTCTGCACATAAACCTTGCAAATAAGGGTATTCCCTGGTCAAGAAGTGATCAACCTCCGAATCGGAGTCCTCACTCAAAACGATAGGGTTTGGCTCAACAGGGGGTTTTGGCTTGTTCCTTGCCATCCGTGAAATCAAACGTGCATTCCTTTTCCCTTTGGCGTTTGCAGCAAGGTTTACCTTGAGCTTTTTTCTCATAGGCTTTGTAATGGCTTCTGCACTCTTATCTACAGTGTCGAGTAAGTCGATAGGAGGGTCGGCTAAGGGTTTAGGTAGTAGGAGGTGTAAGGGTAGAGGTGGTTCATCCTTAGTCTCAGTTACCATAGGTTTATCAACCTGTATAGGGTCAATGTCCTCAAAGCCATTACGGGCAATGAAATCCTTCCAAGTATCACCAAGCAAACTCAACTGATAAACAACGACAAGCTTAATAATCCCATGATGAAACAGGCTGTTATCAGCCTTGTGCCTTTTATACTTTTTGGACATTTTATACAAGCTCCAATGAAAATAGAACGGCATGTTTAGAGGATACCCTATAAAAACCATCAATAGACGCAGGTGGTAGAGGAACACAAACCCGTATCGACCTTCATAGGTCACAAACTACTTGATTATCATTAATAAATCATGCCATCATTGTTTAAGCATGGTCACGGGCATACCTCTATCACAGGAAGTGATTTTGCGCGATTGAAACAACAATGTCCACGACACTTCCTCGACCTTGCAATTCTTAAACCAACGTTGTCCAGAGGTAGGTAACCCCGTGGCTGAGCTGATAAACTGTTCATCAATTTCTAACTGTATATCGCCGACCTTGGCTCGACAGCCATCGAAGGTCATGGAAAACTGTCGAGCTACGTAAAGGTTAAAACCTTCAAAACGTTTCATGAAGGTAAGCCATCCATTGTCTGCCAAATCTTCGTGGGCATTATCAAACATCAACAGGGCTTGACTGCCATTGGGTTCAACTCGCACGACAGGGGCCATGGAGTCGAATGCATGGTAAGGGAAGGGTTTGAATTCACCAACACACACTGTAACAAAGCTACCCGAACCAACAGCAATGAACGAGCAAAAGGGGTAAGCATTAACGCAAGCATGCGAAGGTGGTGGATTTATTCACCGCCATGCAAAACAATTATGGTCAAAGTACAACCACCAAATTTCATAGTTGTTCACTCCATAATAATAGTTCAATGATTAAGTCATGTGTACAATCAATGAAATCAAAGGTGAATGCCAATGCATGCAAGCGTTGTGCCATAGTGTTTGAACATTCGATACATAAATCAAAACCCCAAAATCAACTATGCGCCAATATATATAATCAAAAGTTTAACCAAGGTGCCAAATCTTCATTCATATACTTGACAAGCCAATAAGTTATGAAGGATTAAAATACGGATCATATTACATATGTATAAAACATTTAATCAAAAACCCCTATGCATTTTCATAGAATCAACGATCAGGCAAGTCATAAAAAGTGTAAATCCAAATGCTCAATGCCTTCCAAACTCAACAAAATCAAGTTATGCAATCAATATAAGAATGTCCAACGAGCATAGTTCGAAAGTCCTTCCAGCCACATAACGATAAACAAAAGGTAAGTGCAGTAGGCATATTGATAAAAAGATCATGATAGTTCAGATAGTGATCGAAATGTGACCCCGAAAGGAGAAGTTTTCACGCTTACAGTCGTGAAAACTTGACGAAGACAAATGTGCAAATGTCGCAAGAAATGAAAATGTCATCTATTTGAAAAATGCGACGAAAACTTGATGTTCGTAAGACATAGGTGTAGGCAGCTTGTAGGATAATAGAAAAAAGTGAATTGGCTGCCAACAATATCCTTGGATAACTTCATATTTTTGGACTAGAGATGCAAGAAACTCTTAATCTTCTTCAATATTTAGTCTCCACACCCTTCTCTTGGTTGTGTATTTTCTAGGATGAAGCTTTGGATGAAGTCACCAACACTTTACTTCCCAATGACCACTCAAATTGCAGTGGTGGAAAAATTTCCTGGCATTGTTTTATGGACTACTCAAGATAGTCCTGTCCATATGCCTTTCAGTTTGTTGTTGGATTGGGGAAGGCTTATTTTCCTTCTTCTTATGAAAAAATTCAAGCTTGTGGAATATAAATTGCTTCTCCTAGAAATATGCCTCAAGATGGCTTTTCCTCTTGTAACATGAGAAACCTTATGAATACAAGCAGTTGACAGTGGTATGGCCTATCCTCTTGTGATAGTGAAAAACAAAGGTTGTCTTGTTTGAGGTAAACCTATTTGTCTTCTCCTCCTTCCTACTTCAGTTGATTAATTTCCTGCTTCTTCTAAGTGATGGTATAGGTTGAGTTTTCAAGATCTTCTCATTGTTTCCCTTTTTCAGTCCACCACAAGAAGGCTGAGGTGGTAATGGGAATCCACCTTCACTTATTTATAGTCTTTCTCCTAATGAGCAAGCCAACTCCGAAATGTATTTCTCCTTAAAAACAATGGTCTTCATGGTAATGGTTTTTTCCACTCTATTATCAAAGCTCAGGCCTTCATTATTGACCCACAATGTAGCTAAAATGGGGATTAGGATGCATTTCCTTCTCTTTCTTATCCCTTGTTCATTGTAGCACATATTCCTTAAGACTTTAGAACTAATGCCTCTAGTATGATTTTTGAATTAACCAAGATACTCTTGAGAAATGTCTATGGAAGGTGAACTTTCCAAAGTGGTCTCAGCCATGGTGTTGGTTTTGATAGTGGCAATGGAAAGTGGCCTTACTTCCCAGTGTTCTTGGATAGTTTCTTGGATATTTTCCAAGTAATCCTACTTCTCTACCAACTCTTGCTGCAGTTGTGCCATCATTTGATTGAGTTTATATTCTTTCCAGCTACCCATCTAGATGACCTTATCACCAAGGTGTACAAGATACACTCTATGTTTGTACCAATCTGTTATGATTCTAGTGAGGGAGTCTTGGCGTTCTTCAAACTTATTCTTTAGAAATGGAAAGAACTTAGAAGAGGTCTCAATGTGATTCTCCATATTTTCCATCCTTTTGTTGAACATTTGGAATTGCTCCTTCATATGTCCATTCTCTTCTTGAAGCTGAGCAATGTTGACCCTTCAATCTTCCAACTTTCTTGTACTTGTTTTACCCATGTTGAGGTTTGCAATGTTTACTTCAAAGTTCTGGTAGCTATGTCATGGTCAAGGATGAAACTGATTTGATACCTTTTGATCCATAAATGAGTGACATATATCCAACCTGCTTCATCAACACAGATCCTCCGTGGAAGTAAAAAAAAAAATCTATCTCTCAGTCTTGGACATAAGGCTTTGTCTTCAAAAGGGATACTAGGCTTATATTCCTATAACATGTACAAGGATATTTTTATTTCCCGGTTCTAAGGCCTCTTCTTTAGTGTAATATACACACATAAAAAAAATTGTACAAATATGAACAAGATAAGAATTTATTGCAAAACTTCTCGGTTTTCACTTGTGCTAACTAGAAATGAAGTATGCTTGATGATAATCAATAATAGATTCATATTTATTGTTTCCTAATCCTAGAATCAAATCAACGTGCTATGTCTTCTATGTCTTACATAATTGGGAGTGCCAATAGGTTCACTTGGGCTCTAAGAAGAAGGGACTCTATATCTTTCCTAAAAAACTCAATATTAGCTCAAATCTAGACAGCCAAAACTGATCAAAATGTAGGAACTTCTCTCAGGGTGAACGAAGGTGGCATCTCATGGAAAGTTGCACAACATCATCACTTCCGCAAGAACATAATTCCAACCATTTGATAAAATAACACATGATATTTCCATCCTGTCAAACCATCCACTCATCTCTAGACAAATATCCCTTACAAAGAAGGGGAGAAACAAATAGCACACTATATTTAGTACAAATCGAGACCCACAACAAAAAAATCCTAACAAATACTTAACTATTTCGGGTTTGTGGAAAATCACACATCCATCAATAAAACTAGAAGTCCATGATGTAATTTATATTTGAATACAAGATTTCTTATGAATAACTAGCTCTGCTTAGTACATGTTCCTTAAAGGAATAATAATACTTCCAGATGATTTGATGTCTCCAATACTTCTAGATGATTTGATGTCTCCAAATCCACCTTAATAGAGAAACACAGACATTCCACTTTGTATTTAGAAATTATGTTATCAAACCAGTTGATCAAAACTAAGCATAGAGTTCCATGGAGATATAATCTATAAGAAGCTTCCCAAAATACCATATCTAGACAAGTGAACCCATGAACATCCATAAGTCTATCTTAGCACAACAACCATTTAGAATCAACTAACATAATGCAAAAAAAGTAGAGTGGTCAATAGCCTAAATCTCATGATACCAATTAAGTTACCACCAGGATAGAGACCATCCTTTCAAGGCATCACGTTAAAAACCTTTAGACTTTAGAGGAGGAGCCACATTGAATCATATTCCTTAACTATAAATGGCAACTAGTTGATTAAATGTTGGTCGATTTCTCTTGGAAATCAAATTCTCTCTCAGTAGGTGGGATTCACTCATTTTTTGGTTGAAGCTTCTTAGTGAGTTGACTTCTTTCTTAGTGGGTGTGATTCACTCAATTTTTGGTTGAATTCCCTTAGATTAATTGGATAGTTCTTCAATCGGGCAGTACTTAGGCCTCACAAGGAAGGTGTACAACTTGTATGGCCTCCTACATCCCATGGAAAGTAGTAAATCGCTTGCCAGTAAGAAGATTATGGCCCAAAGGGGAGGTATGACTTGAGTGAAGGTGAAACACTTAACCAACAACTAACTAAAACGCCCAGGGAGAGAGAAATAATGCCCAACGATATGTGAGGGATGAATTGTTATATATGTGGGATAGAAATTAGTAAACTAGATGGAAATAAGTAATAGGCAAATTCTAACAGCCATCTATCTCATACTTCGACGAGAATTGGATGATGGACATTCCATAGCTATTGTGGTGTTTCATTTCCATCATAATTCAATTACAAGAAACAATTTCAACTAGAAGTAAACAAGTATACAATTATTAATCAACCAGGGATATTTATCCTTGATCTACACATTCATTCAAATGAATTGCACAACAACAAACATATAAATCAATGAAAGTGAACACAAAATTTTACCCTTAAAAGCCAAATGGGAAAATCAGCTTCGAATGGGGCTCGATTTCTTCAATCTAGCAATCTCTAATACAAATATTTCATGGCTCTCTATGCCTCTTCCTCTCTTGGCCAAAAGACCCATTGATTCTTGAGAGAAATAGGGAGCATCAGGGGTAAGACAAATTCCAACAACCATGACCCTTCATTTCTCAATCATTGGCCCTTCTCTCCTATTATGGTTTTTTTATTTTCATTTAATTCTTTCTTTCCTCTCACATTTGTCTCATTCAACTTGTACATTTGCATTTTTTTTAAATATTTGATAACCTACATAAATTGTCGTATTGCATTGTAGGTACTAAACCCCTGTTTGCATCCAATTAGAATCATTTGAATAAGAGGTTAAATTGTGATAGGGGTAGTAGTTGGTCTCATGTATAGAAGTAAGACTAGATGTTAGCAAAATGTACATTTGGAATTCATTTGAGGGGTACTTTCTTTTTTTTGGATACTATCTAATTGGCTAAGAAATTATCTTCTTCAAAACTAAAGAAACAAGTTAATGACCCAAGACTTAGAGGCATCTTCCATAAGTGAAAGTTTCCCCCCTTGCGGAAAACCAATGAGTCTTATTTTTCTTTTGAAAGTGGGAAAACTTATCATAACTCAGTTGTCAACTAGCACTGAAGATGACCTGGTTGCTATTTGCAAATGTTGCCTGACTCGTCACCATTATTCAAGGAAGCCCATGCCACCTGAAATAACTCATTATTGGTTCTTAAGGAGGTATACTTTCACCCCAACTAGATTCCTCTCGATCTTAAGTCATTAACTTGTTTCCTTATGTCACGAATATGGGATGACTCATCACTACTATTAAAAAAAAACACATCATCACCTAAAATAACTCTTTCATGATTCATAAGGGGGTATACTTTCACCCCTACTAGATAAATATGGGCCTTCAACCATTAACATGTTTCTTCATTTCCAAGGAAAACAAGATCTTAAACAATCAAACTTTTAGGTCTTTCTCCAAAATTAGAAATAGAGTTTTAACCCCCTATATTATCCCCAAGATACCTATTATCCCCTATACTCCATCGTCATTAAAACAAAAATAAAATAAAATTTATGTGATACAAGTATCCACCTATACTTAAGTCCATATACAAAACTAAGGTAATATACCCAATTACAATTTTACCTTATACCCATGAAATTTTTGATAAAAGTAAATCATTTAATAATTAAAAAAAAAATCCAATAAAAAATTACTCATTTAATAATTAAAAATTTGTTAAATATATTTAATATATATATATATATATATATATATATATATATATATATATATATATTAACCAATATGTAACTATTAGACCCAAGAAAACATATATTCAACAAATCTCTAACTATTAGATGAGTCAATTATTTAAACCAATTGATTTTTAATCCAAGGATGAATAAAGAGATAACAAATGCCACATGCAAGAGATGGTACAACTTACAAGCCCCATTTGGCCCACTCGAGTCCAAGATGTCATACGAAAGATGCATTTACATAATGACTTCACAAAATGTTGGTATCTTAGTACAAGAATGGGAGCTATTCATACATCAATGGGAGCCTATACCAAATTAGGCTTGGAAATTATTATCAGCATGCATGTGTAAGTAAAAGGAATATATTATAGGTGTTTATATTCTATGTTAAGACATGAAAGCTATGTTTATTGCTCAACCTCACATTCAACGATTCATGTTTTTTGACATCGCTAGTATCCCTCATTTTCTTTTTCCACCCCTAGTTAGTGAAGTGTAATGAATTTATCTATTGGCTGACCACAACTGAAGCAATTGATGATCTTCTAGCTAAATTTCAGAGTACCACAACACGGGGTGCACAAATATCTGTGGGTGCAATGTGTTGCAACCCAAATAGCCTTATGTGCCTTGTAGAGTCCACAATTGAGAAATTCAGTGTGACTGATCTTGTTTCTTTCAGTTATCTTGAAGGACGATTTAGTAGTGGGAGAATTTTGGAAAATAGACTCCTGGGGACTGTATGGTGATAGTACACTCTGAAGTGAGTTCTGTAGAAACACAGAAAGAAAGTTTATAACACATTAAATTATAACAATTCATCAAATGGTTACAATATTTACCTCCTATAGTTGGCGGCTAAGAGTTGGTTTCCAAGGAGGAGGCTCTGTGCTATAAAAAGGCTTTTGTTGACTCCATGGAGTGAAAAACGATTCCTTCCTGGAGAAAATTTAGAAATAAATCTTCCGAAGCAGGTACTATGGCTCGAGGTGTGAAAGTATTCATTGATTGATCATACTGAGTTGAGGACGATGCAAAATTGATGCACATTTGTGAAGAATCTATCATGTTGTAATGCAAATTCAGCTGACTGACTGACAATTCGGTTGACTGACAAAAATACTAACAAATTGACTCGAAGACAAATCTATGAAGACGTGAAGATCTTATCGTCTTGTAATTACTATTTCCAACGCTCCCCCTTAATTATAAGTAGGTGGGATTACAAAAATTTACATCAAAAATTGAGTTTACATTTTACTATCACTCATCTATTACTACGCAGACTCCCAGACTACTGCACAGATGCTAAAATGAAATTCTTGCTAAATCCTTTGTAAAAATGTCTGTGACTTGATCTTTTGACTTGCAAAAATCTAAACATATCTCTTTGTTATTTACCAATTCTCTATTAAAATGATACCTTGTTTCAATGTGCTTAGTTTTCTTGTGAAACACATGATTCTTTGATAACATGATGGTTGAATTGTTGTCATAGAATATTGTTGTTGGTTCATTTTTTTCCTGCAAAAAATCTTTTAACATTCTTCTCATCCAAACTGCTTAACAAGTTGTGCTTGTAGCTGCGACGTACTCTACTTATGCTGAAGAAAGAGTCACTATGGGTTGCTTCCTTGATGCCCATGATACCATACCAGTTCCAAAATGAAATGTGTACCCAGAGGTACTTTTCCTATCATCTATGTTGCCTCCACAATCACTTTCAATGTATCCAATAAGTCTAGAATCTTTTGAAGTGGAGTAATTAATGCCCAAATATTTTTTTCCATTCACATATCTCAGGATTCTCTTTCTTACCTCCCAATGTGATTCTTTTGGAGTTTCCATGAATCTTGAAATTAGGCTCGCTCCATACATAATATCATGTGTTGTCATTATTAGATACATAAAACTTCCTACCAATCTTTTTAACAGCGTGGGATCCACCTTGAACCCTTTATCTTCCTTGCTTAACTTCAATCCTGTTATGATAGGTGTTGGGGTTGGTTTGGAATTCATCATATTGAATCTTTTCAA
>JASDQU010881881.1:4972-34571 GCA_032191745.1 Picea mariana
CCAAAGAAATTGGGAAATTTGACCTTCTCGAGTTCACGATGAATGATACCAGTACCGATTGGAGTGCATGGTGGAACCTCAACGGGTGCCGGCGCCTTGGCCTCATCTCTGTCCAAATGGTTGATCAGTGCCTCAAACATGCGCTGAAAAGATCTCATCATTTCGACTACATCACCAACTACTATCTACTCCTATCTGAGAACCTGCTCATCTCCCTGGGGGTTAGACCCCTCAGGTGTGGATGCTACTGGAGGCGTCGTGCCTCCTCCCCTAGCACCCCGTCGTCTGCCTCCACAACTTCCTCTAACCATGATCAGCTGCATGCACACAATTTATCTTGATTAACAATAGTATAATCAAATCATATCAACGAAAGCCATAGCGGTCCCAAGTCGCGGGTTGAACCGACTCTATTACCACATGTAAAAAACGTCTTGTTTTTTCATGACAACAAGCCTCACATAAAAGGTGCGATTTTTTTTTGTGTGTGTTTGTGTGTGAAGGAAATGATGTCATTATACTCGACAACACAACATGATGACAAACAAGGTGCAATCAACTCACGCAACAACAACATGATGACCAAACATAGAAGCACATCAATCACCTGGAAGCAATGTACAAAATTCAACTGACAAGAATAAAAATGACTACCCGCCTGTCCTACACTGCAATGGTTAGGACCTCCAGGACACATAAGCAATGCTCAAGCCTAGGTTCCCATCGATTTTGACCATTTAAGGTCTTAGGGTTGACGACTGTTCTGAGGAACAAGGAGTTGTCTACATCCCGCCCAACACAAGCATACCAAGACTACTAAGCTAAGGAAAATCATCCCAACAACCCAACACACCTGAATTAATTACACAAGTAAATAGAACCCTTACAGTAAGCAAAACCAATCACATTGAACGTTTACAAAACTACATACAATCATTAATTAATATTAAACAACAACCATTAATCAAGGCTTAAAGGGTCGTTATCTAAGGTTTAATAATGGCGTTAAATACATATCGAGTTACTAGTCTAACCTCCATTAACCAACGAGTTACCAACCAAACTTAAACATGAATTATGACTCAACTTACTGAGTCTAGGATACGATCGTTGTTATTGTACAATCTAATTTTAACCTTAAAACAATCATGAGCATTTCTGATTTATAAATTGTCATTTAGGTGCCATCTAAATCAACATTAAATAGACATCAATAAGCGAGTCTAAACTTCGACTTGGTTAAAAATATAATTAACATCAATTATATTCTAACTAGCTTGTCTAAATTATAAATTAGCCATTAATCAAATAGTCATTAAATGCAATCAATTTAGCAAAATACTATTGTCCAACATTACAATCAAATTGACTAATCTAACTTAACACATTAACTGTATATAAGGATGTTAACTATATCAAGGTATCTCATTATTAATGTGACACTAGTAATCAACCTCCTTATATATCACAAGTTATAACCCTTTCAGAAATATTAATTACATCATGGTGTTCATCATATATAAAATTTGCTGGCGATTAAATTGCAATGGTTGTCTAAATTATATAAGAAGTTGTGGTCAAAATGAATTCCATTTTAATGCAAAGTTTAATGCCATTTAATGCTATCTTCCTATTTTTTTGAGTAGTGTATCAACCCTAGTCATTCACTTCCCACACTTTCAAGGTATGTTAATACAATATCTTATATTATTTAAAAACATAATCTTCAATGAGTGAGCCGAGCTCATTGATAAATGGAGGGATAGACCACTACTTATCTTTCCCTAGGATTCATATTCATGACTTGAAATGTAACAAGGAAGATATAAGTAAATACTTATTTAATCGTTGTCTATCCTTTTTTGTGCGAATAACTTGATTGATCTAATCTCATCTCTAGAATCTTCAACAACTTGCACATAAATCAAATAACCACACCCTTTATCATTTCGAGATTGACATTTCAAAAGTAATAAGATTTGTAAATTATAATGTGAGTGATCCATCTTAATTGTGATACTCGTAATTGGTAATCCTTGATCAAATAATCTAAGTTGGATCATTTACACCTTTTATGCCAAAAGTGATAGAATATTTCCAAGTATATTTAATATTTCCAAATATAAGAAGTTGTGGTCAAATTTAACATTCGCTGCCCAGAAAACGCATTGGTAAGTCTCCATGACCTACCCAGCAATCCAATTTCTATTTATTAAATTAGCGTTACGGATCCAAAGAATTCGTTGTCATAGAATACATATTCTTTACTGCTATTAAGGGCACGATGTCCATTGAATTAGCTGTTACACAACCCAAACTCCTGTTAGCTCTGAAGTGCATGTATATACTAAATCGATGGTAGATTATAACTGAGGGGAGGGACTTAGAAAGTTGCAAAACGAGCAAGGAGTCTCAATATGGCTGACTAAAAAGGTGGGTGAATCACTGGTGGTATAATCGTCATAAGATCATACTGGATTCACTATCTATGAGGATCGTTGTATCTAGGATACCACTGTGCAAATGATAATAATAAAGGGCTGCCTAATAAAAAAGATTTTAAAAACGTTGGTAAGTAAAGATGTCCCAAAAATAAATAATTACGCTATCATAGATATTCCAGCACAAAAAACCCAGACCAACCAATGATAAACAGGTTGTATTTTAACAGTATGGATTGCTGCAATTCTCAACAATAATAGATGCTACATATTGAATCTCTCTAGCCAGTAACGATACTAGAGGATGCAAAGTTAAACAACATTTAAATGGCTACCCGGTTAAATCACAACCAGACTGTAACAATCTAATCTCTGAACGTAAATTCATTTCACCATCCATTCAATATATAAAATCGCTGGCCTGTATAAATTCAATGACCTTAAATTTCAAAAAGAAGTTTCTAAAGAAATTTCGTGGTCATTGATAGTATAATTTCACTGGCCAAAATGTTAAAGAAATGTAGTTATAAAAACGTAGGGACTTCAACTGCAAAATCACCAAAAACACAGACAGACAAGGATTCCAACACAAAAATGCAGACCAGAATAATTGTAGGCAATCAATCAAATGGGAAAAAGCTCAAGATAAAATTCATCAATTATTACTGTACAGAGATAAAATTCGTAGAGAAAAAGGCCATCAATAAAAAATCACATAGTTAAGTTGTGAGGGAGGAGATGCAACACATTACTGGCTCATCCAACAATATATAAAACGTAGAGATAAACTTATCCGGCGATTATAAAACGCAGAATAAAGAACTTTGCCATCAATCAAATTTCAAGGTTATTTAAACGCATCAAGGAGCAAGTTGAATCTTCAGCCAAGGACAACATCAAGGGTATACGGTTAACAGGTTCTTCCATCGCTCATCCTACTCACACATAAAAGCAGGGCATTGATATTCATAGGTCTTTTAACACTAAGGTGATGACCGTAGATCAAGCTCCTGGCCGACTACTTAGGTGAGGACTGGTGAGCTAGGGATGAAGGCTAACAACCACGAAGTTCACAATCACATGCAACTAGGTCGTCAAGACATGCAGGTAAACAAAGGCCATGAGAGTCAACAATCAACGAGCTAGGCTAAGAAAAATTTCAGCCATCAATCTAAACATCCAATCTACTTACAAATCAACATGCACATCCAATCATAAAACCTACAACCATCTACCATTCAAATGAAGAAAGCGTACTGTTGCCTGTTCGCCTGCTCTGAGTGACGTCTGCACACTCCGTGAAACTCCCACTCGTCGATCGTCGAGAGTTCACCAGTACCTCCCAGCCAATGCTAGGGGTACTCTTCTTCCCCCTTACCCCCCCGAGCCACAAAGGGGCCACACACACTATCCAAAGATTTTGACTAGCTCCTAGCTCACCTCGCAAGGCTGAGCTACCACTCCTCTTCGAGCTGGGTATACCAGCTCCCACAAGTAAATCACTCAAGTCGATATTTCTGCAGCGTAACCTTACACAAATAGAATATCCTCTTTCCTCCTTCCCCTTCCTTCATTTTATAGATTTTCAAACTTCTCTTTCCTAAAATATCATTTAATTAATGTTTTAAAAATAAATTCCTAAAAATTCTTCTCTGTACAAGTGTCACCCATCCCCTTCATTCCTCCATTATTTAATTTCTTTAATTAATTAACTATCTTATTTCCCTCACCCACCTAGAGTTACTCCTAGAATCACTCCTAGGTGTCCCCAAATTCCCTTACATGTTTTAAAGGCTTTCCCTATTATGAAATTGCCAATTCAGTATAAAATTAGAAAGCTCTTAAATGGTAGATTCTTTACTAAGCTGACTTTCCGCTTTTTCCCTTAAGTTCCCCTTTTTATGTTACCTCTTTCCCCTAGTTTCCCAATTTTTTTTAATTTTCCCTCTTTCCCCTTTTTAATTAGAACTCAAAAAGGAAGGTTTGGAATTTAACCCCTTTTCCCTTTTATCATTTAATTAGTATATTTTGAATTATCAAAAAGATAAAACAATTAATTCCCCTTTTTACATTTTATATCAATAGTTTTTTTCTTTTTGCATAAATTAAATTTCTTACTCCCTTCATGTTAGAAGATTTAACGAAGTTCATAATTATTATTTAAGTTGTTTTTATTTGAATTATTATTATTTTATTTTATTTATTTATTTTTTTTTTAACGGTAGACAAAATTTTACCCCTAGCGTAATTTAGACTTAGAACTTAAATTTTGTACTGGGTGACATTTAATTAGAGAAATTGTTTTTTAAAAAAACTTAACTCGTTATTTGTCCTAAGGCCATCTAGGTTCATTCCTCTATCATCAACAACGCAAAGTTCTCTTCAGGATGCACTAGGTGCTCCAAGGGTGCCACTCGCCTAATCTGTTCCCTTGCGCGATGTGCTCTTCAGGATGCACTACGTGCTCCAAGGGTGCCACTTGACACTCTCCATTTTTCTTTGTGCGACATGCCCTTTAGGACGCACCATGTGCTCCAAGGGTGCTAGTCGCCTCTTGACTGACTTGGTAGACATCAATAACCCCTAGAGTCAATAATCCACCAGGTGAACTTGTGGGAGACTAAGGGCCTCTAGGGAATAAGGCCCCCGCCTTATTGCGCGCCCCTTAGAATCATCATGAGAGACTATCACAGTCTGCCCTCATGGCATCGTGGGTCCTCTTGAACTAGATAATTGTTAACCTACAATTCGAGCCATGGTGGGAGTGCTAGTAGGTTGTGGCAGGGTTGTTATCCACATCTCTCCCTCAACATCTCTGGTAGTCATGCATGACCCCTTTACTCCATATGTGAGTCTAGTCGGAAAGCTATCATTAGCCTGCATCATCAAAAAATCATGTTAGAACATATCCATATCATACCATCTAATCAGATGCACTAATATCACAATAAAACAATCAAACCCCAATGGTACTCTCCCTAACTCAATTCAGAGTCCAAGGGGTTCCATCAATGTCTTTGCATCCTCGAGGTACAAAATATTGCACAGTCAGTAAACCAAGTCAATAGCACCTGTCTATGTCAATGCAGTAAAACAACATGTCATCAACCCATAACCCCTCATAATCAAAATCAAAAGTTTTAATAGCATAATAATCCGGATCACTTGTGAGCAAGTGTCGTCAAAGAATAAGTTCGCTCAGTGCGCCAGAGCGGGATGTTACATTTCCTAATTATTTTAGGTTTCCCTCTTTCCCTTTTTATTTAAAACTCAATTTGCAAGGTGTAGAAAATTTAGTTTTTTCCCTTTTCCCTTTTTAATTAATAAATTTTAATTAGTATAAGTGACAAAAAAATTATTTCCCTTTTTTTTTAAATTTTATCCATCAAAAGATTTTTATAAATTAAAAGAATTACTTACCCCATTCTTGACACATGATTAATGATGATTATCATTTTTATTTATTTATTTATTTATTTTTATTTTTACAAACATAATTTTCTTTTATCACAAGTTTCACCTAGACCTAGATTTTAATTTTCGAGGCTGGACGACCTTTTATTAGGGAAATTGTTTTCATTTTTTCTTATCATGTTATTTGTCCTAAGGCCATCTAGGTTTATTCATTTATTAATTAACAATGCGACGTGCACTTCAGGACACACTAGGTGCTCCAAGGGTGCCACTTGCCTCCTTCTATTTCTCCTACGCAACCCGCCCTTCAGGATGCACTACATGCTCCAAGGGTGACACTCACCTCTTTCCATTTTTCTTGCATGATGAGCCCTTCAAGATGCACTATGTGCTGCAAGGGTGCCACTCACCTCTTAACTGACTTGATAAATATCAAAAACCCCTGGAGTCAATACTCCACCAGGTGATCTTATGGGAGACAAAGGGCCTCTAAGGAATAAGGCCCTTGCCTTATTGTGCACCCCTTAGAATCATCATGAAAGAATGTCACAGTTGACCCTCATGACATCGTGGGTCTTCTCAAACTAGGTAGTCATTCACCTACAGTTCGAGCCATGGAAGGAGTTCCAGTAGGTTGTGGTAGGGTTTTTGTCCACACCTCTCCCTCAATGTCTCTGGTAGTCATGCATGACCCCTCTACTCCACATGTGATTTTGGTTGGAAAGCTATCATTAGCCTGCATCATCAATGAATCATGTCAGATATAGTATCCAATATCATATCATCTAATCATATGCACAAATTTTAGGTATACCAAAATAAAACCCTCAATAGTCCAATCCATGACTCGATCCAGAGTCCAAGGGGTTCCAACGATGCCTCTGCATCCTCGAGGTACAAAATCCTGCACACTCAGGAAAATCGAATCAATAACATGTCATCAATTCATAACGCCTCATAATCATAAATCAAATGCCCAAAGTATAATAATCTGGATCACTTGCAAGCAAGTGTCCTCAAAGAATAAGTTTGCTTAGTGTGCGCAAGAGTGGGATGTTACATACACCCCCTCTTGGTCTAAAATTCATCCCAAAGTTTCACTATATATATGGGCCGAAATAATGTGTATCACAGTATCATAAGTCTATCTATCAAACAAAAATGGAAACTACTGGTGCATATCATATGCGTCCTCCCAGGTTGCTGAGTGTGGACTATAGTTGTTCCACTGGACCTTGACCTGATCTACTGTTCGATGCCGTAGCTGTCGAATGCAATGATCCAAGATGTGGATAAGCTTAGCTATGAGCACCCCTTTGTCTGATACCTGCAAGGAACTCATGTGAATAACATGTGTAGGATCACTAATATAATGTCTCAAAACAGATACATGAAAAAAATCATGCATACACCTCAAGGAATCAGGAAAGGCTAGTCGATAGGCCACAAGCTCCTTCCTCTCCACAATATAGAAAGTTCCCATGAACCTAGGAGAGAGTTTACCTCCCTTTCCAAACTTGATAAAAATCTTATGTGGTTTAACCAGCAAAAAGACTCGAACCTTGTAACTACGGTCGACACGATGCGCATCGACATAAATCTTCTGCCAATCCTGCACTTCTTTAATCCTTTGTCTTATGGTTTGCATTTTCTCTTCCAATTCTTGGATCTCTTTTGGTCCAACTAGGACCTTATCCTCAATCCAATCCTAACTCAAAGGCTTCTGATACAGTCGCTCGTACATAAACTCGAAAGGCACCATCTTAATGGTGCTTTGGTAACTGTTGTTATAAGCAAATTCCACCAGTGGAAAGAATTCTTCCCAATGCTTTTGTTGCTCCATCACGTACATGCGAAACATGTCCTTCAAGGCCTGGTTTGTTCATTCAATCTACCTGTTAGTCTCTAGGTGATACGCAGTACTGAAGTTAAGTTGGGTTTCCAAGGCCTCTTGGAAACTCGTCCAAAATCGTCCAGTAAACATCAATCCTCGATTGACTATAATCCTCTTACGCACACCATGAAGCCTCACAATATCACTGATGAAAACTCTTGCTATGTCAGGTGCCTGATACATCATACACATAGGAATAAAGTGAGCACTCTTTGTTAGAGTGTCTACTAATACAAAAATCGAGTCATGTATCCTTGCCATCAGTGGCAATCCAACAATAAAATCCATCGAAATAACCTCCCATTTTGATTCCGAAATAGCGTGTGGCTTTTGTAATCCTGCTGGATGTCTATGTTCAGCCTTTACCTCCTGACATTCCAGACATCTAGTCACATAGTTGACTATGTCTACCTCCATTCCTTTCCATAAAAATAAGGGTTTAAGGTCTACCCTCATCTTTGTGACTCCCGAGTGAGCCATGTATACTGCTCTATGACCCTCGTTTAAGATCAGGGTCCTCAACTCGTCGTTTGGTGGTACGTAAATTTGATTTTTAAACCTCAATAATCCATCGTCGTCAAGCATAAATTATTCAAATATTGGTATCATCATTGTGTTTCATTTGATAAAATCCTCGACCTCTTCATACTAGTCACCGTCGCACTGTAAAGTTAGAATCATTTCATGTAGATTCATGTGAAGAAGCAACACTGAAAAGATGCATGGTCTCTGACTCAATGCATCTGCCACTCGGTTCACTGTTCCTTTTATGTAAGTAATTTCGAAGTCGTACTCGCTAAGAATTTCTGACCAATGTTGTTGTCACACGTTTAGGTCGCTTTGCATAAAGATGTGATGTAGTCCACAATGGTCCCTCCTTATTCAAATTTTCATTCAACTAGGTAGTGTCTCCAAACCTTCAAGGAATAAACAATGGCTAACAACACCAAATTTTGCATCGCATAGTTCTCCTCATGCCCTCTCATTTTCCTCAATATGTAAGTGATCACTCAGCTATCTTGCATCAAGACTCTGCCTAAGCCTTCCTTGGATGCGTCAGTGCATACCAAGAAGTTTGCATCCATGTCAGGGACCTTTATTATCAGTGATGTTGTCAACAATTCCTTGAGCCTCCGAAATTCTTCCGCGCATTTCTTGCTACAAACAAACTTCTTGTTCTTCTTTTGCAATTCCGTGATCGGATTTTCTATCTTCAAAAATCCCTCGATGAACCATTGATAGTATCTTGCTAAACCCATGAAGCTATGTACATTCAGTATGTTCATCAGCACATGTCATTCAATAATAACCTCAAACTTTTATGGATCCATGGAGATACCTTCGCTGAAGATGACATGCCCCAAGTAGTGAATCTTCGATTGATAAAATGAGCATTTGCACAACTTCCCATACAATTTGCACTCTCTCACTCACTATAGTGCCAAGTGCAAGTTCTCATCATGCTCCTCCCTCATCCGAGAGTAAATCAAAATATCGTCAATGAATACTTGGACAAACTTGTCCAACTACTCATAGAACACCCCGTTCATCAAACTCATAAATACCCCTGGGGTGTTTGTTAGTCCAAGTGGTAAAACAGTAAAATTGTAATGTCCAAACCTCATATTAAAGGTGGTCTTAGGGACATCATCCTCCTTGATCCTTAACTGGTGATACCCTAATTGCAAATCGATCTTTGATAACACCGTCACACCCTTCATCTGATCAAGCATATCATCTATCCTCGACAATGGATACTAATTCTTGATCATTGCCTTGTTCAATTGATGATAATCGATGCAAAGCCTCCATGACCCATCCTTCTTTCGTATGAAAATAATAGGTGCACCCCATGGTGATACACTTGGATGTATTAGTCCTAGGTCCAACAATTCCTTCAATTTCATTCTCAACTCTTGTAAGTACATGGTTGACATCTGATAAGGTGTTCTAGCTATTGGTTCAATACCTAGTCTTAGGTCTATAGTAAACTCCAATTCCCTCTTCGATGAAATCCTAGGTAACTCCTCTGGGAATACTTCTAAAAAATCTCTCACCACGGGAAGGTGTTCTAGACCTTTCGCTACTCCCTTCTCATTTAACGCAAGGATCGTGTAAATCTTAGATCCCTTGCAGATGCTCTTCCGTAGATGCAAGGAAGAGATGAACCTCAAGGAAACTCCCTAGTTTTGTCCTAAAATCATGTGTATTTTCCCCTCATCATCAACCAAGCTCAACCATTTAATCTTACAGTTGAGTATTGCCTCATGCGATTCCAACCAATCCATACTGATCACGACATCATAAGATCCTAAGATCGTGACGTACAGGTTGGCCCTAGTGACAAACTCTCCCAGGTTAAGGGTACATCTCGTAACCTTTCCTCCAAACTTTTGTTTGGCTCCCGAATCCATCTCTATGAAGCTAAACTCCTCTTGTTCGACCACCTTTACCTTAATCCTTTTTAGCGCTGCACCAGAAGTGAAACTCTCGGTAGCATCGAGATCTATCAAAATACTAAGGGTTTGGTCAGCAACGATACCTGATGTCTCGAGCATAGTCTACTGGTGCTCTGCTTGGTGGCTATTCACCATTGCATGAATCATATGGGACTTTCCCTTATCTCCCATGGTATTGGGTCTGACTGATGCAGATGCTCTAATCCTCTCCTGATCAGAATCTGGACCAGTGGCCAAAATTTAGTCCAAAATGAAAGTCTTTAGAATCACTTAAAAAAAAACTGGTGCTTAGGTCTCATCATCATGAACCCAATGCACTTTGAATGGGATCAAACAGACATTGGATGAGTGAGATATCATGTTCTTTTCGATTTGCCAAATAGGCAAAAAAATGTTGACTGTACAATCTATATAGTCCGTACATGATGACATGGAAGGGTACAACTCACATGTGGTAGGTGATGTGGAAAGTGATGATGTGTCAATTATGAGTTGGCATTTTTGGAAAATGAGTGGTATAATTATATTTCGACACGTGGCATCTTTTTTGTCAAATAGGGTGGTGCCATGTGGCCTAGACATGGGCTGCCACGTGGCACCATGTTATGATTTGTTTGTTTAAAAATTTGTATAGTCCATGGAGATCGAACCCTGGACCTCCACGTATATGGAAGTGTCTTTTCAAAGGTTTCCCAACTGGCGCACCACCACTTGCTCCTTGTTATATATATAATTTCATATATATTTAAGTTTGTATATGTTGTACATTTGGGGCGCGTCTGGGCTAGGGCTTAGCCCCAACCCCTGGTCGCACACACCTTTCCATATGACCATGCCACACAGAATTGCATGGGATTGCAAAGTGGGATTTTTTAAATGACCAACACCCACGTGCTCCACCACATGTCACTAGCTCAATGAATCATGCAATGTAGCCCTTTTTATGCGCTGGGACGTGGCCATATGGTCCCCATGCACCCAACACCTTCGTGATTCAGGGGTTTAGTTCGCTAATGGTGCGAAAATTTTGTGCATTTTTTGAGCATGCACACGTGTGCTGGGTTTAGGCATGGGAAACACCTAGAAGCTAGGTAACTCACACAGGAGGTGTGAATTGGCGAACCAAAGACAACAAGCTTGAAGGAGGAAAATGGCAGGAGGCCTATCTTCTTTAGTTTTTGGCCAAATGAGGTACTGAAAAAGACTAGCTAGGGGTTTTTGGATGTTATGAATCCATTGGAACAATTTTAAAAGGAATTTGGAGACTTTTATTGTAGGTTTTACTACTTTTAAGTTTCAGGGAGCTCCAGGGAGCTTAGGGCCACCATTGAAGGAGGTCATGCTCAGATGAGCCCAAGTCTATTTTATGTGACTCAATAGTCATTTTTGACTATTTTTTATGCTATGAACACATTAGGACATGTTTCAGATGCATTTGAATACTTTTAAAAGTGTTTTTTCCACAAGGAAGCTCAGGGAAGCTCAAGGCCACATGTAGAAGAGGTCATGCCCGGATGAGCCATGGTCCGTTTTCAGAGATCTAATAGTTATTTTTGGGGTTTTTATGTATTATGAACCCAATTTTACAGTCAGTAAATCCATTGGAGTTGAGCATTATATTGTAAAATAATCTTTGACAAACTAATCCCAGAGAGCCTAGTCCATTGATGGAGGCTCAAGGAGATGTAGCCCAGTTGGGGGTGAACTTCTTTATCATGTCGTTATTGTTGTGAGGGTTTGGTGGTTATTATTTTCTACAAGTTATTTTTGTTTTTGTGTTCTTTAAACAACATATTTAACCTTTACAAAAACCTCACACATAAACACATAAAAGAGGCATAAACTTGACACATAATTTCTTTTGCACAACTAAGACATTGAGCA
This sequence comes from Picea mariana, assembly GCA_032191745.1. Taxonomy (NCBI): domain Eukaryota; kingdom Viridiplantae; phylum Streptophyta; class Pinopsida; order Pinales; family Pinaceae; genus Picea; species Picea mariana. The sequence continues at coordinate 17,065 of JASDQU010881881.1, forward strand.
AGGTCCTAAAGTTTATTTTAATGGAGTAGAGGGTTATTGCATAGAAAAAGAAGTCAACCCCCTATTTTCAGATCATCTTCATAGGGAATTCACACTGGAAGTGTGGCTCCCCACATGTCCAACACCCCTTCTTTGGTCCAGTACTATTACTACCTGAAATAGAAGATGACGACGCACTGACTTGGAATCCTAGTCTGTTCTACTGAACATGCCNAAGGTGTCTACTGCTGAGGCGTCGGTCACCGAGGTGTAGTGAAAGTGGATCCTTTCTGGAAGCCACAATATCCTGGTGTATGTTTGGCTGGTGTCTGATGTTGCTGCACACCAGATGACACTTGCTCTACTGGTCTCGCTGGAGTCCTTCTTTGACCCCCGCTAATAAGATACTCCTCTGCTATGAGGGCCTTCTGGATGACATTATGCAAGGTCTGAGGCATCATAATCCTGACCTTTGCACATATGCTACCATTAAGGCCAAACACGAACTTGTTGACCTTAAGTTTCTCAGTATTAAAATGTGGAGCTTACCGAAGCAGCTCCATAAAATGGGCCTCGTACTCGGGCACCATACAGTCACCTTTCCGTAAGGCATTGAACTCATTGAGATGACACTTAATGAATTCTTCTGATAGGTATCTCTCTTGGAACCATTCCTCAAACAGTTCCCATGACACATATTTGACAACCATGTTCAGTTGCGACAGGAGTGTCTTCCACCATAGAAGAGTGCTTTGCTTTAGTTGAAATACCACCATGTAGACCTTCATGTTGGAGGTATAGTCGTGAAGTGAAAAGCACATCACCATATTATCCAACCATGCCTCGGCAGCTGCGTCGTCTGGGGCACCAAAGAACTCAAGAAATTTGACCTTCTTGAGTTCACGGTGAATGATACCAGTACTGATCGGAGCACACGATGGACCCTCAAGGGGTGTCGGCACCTTGGCCTCATCTCTATCCAAACGACTGATCAGTGCCTCAGACATGCGATGAAAAGATCTCATCAGTCCAACCACATCACCCACCACTATCTAATCCTACCCAACAAACTGTTTGTCTCCCTGGGGGTTAGACCCCTCTAGTGTAGATGCTGCTGGAGGCGTCGCGCCTCCTCCCCTAGTACACCGTCGTCTCCCTTTGCGGCATCCTCTAACCATGATTACCTGCATGAATACAAGTCAACTTAATTAACAAAATTATAATCAAATCATATCAATGAAAGTCGTAGTGATCCCAAGTCATGGGTTGAAACCTCGCTCTGATACCACATGTAACGTTCCCTTCATTATGATTACAAGAGAGGCATAATTTTTTTATTTATTTTTTCTGTTTTTAGGAAAGAAGGCAATGATAACAACAATTTAACCACACCACTGATGACGAACACAAGCATGCAGTCCAAGAAACAAGAAACTATGACTCCACGCACTGGCATGAGGGAAACTAGGTGCAACATGCGTAGAAAAACAAAGAGGAATGACTACCCATCTGACACAAACAAGACCATTCCTACAAGCCAAGAAACAACATTCCCCTCCTGACACAATGACCTTGACGACCAAATACTAGAACCTCAAGGAACCCCAAAAGAAAACTTATAACACTCGACAACACTCACCTAGAAGGTACCGAATCCGTCCAAGTTATCATTGACTGCTATCCAATAGGATGCACAATGATCCCCTCATCAGGAATCATGTTGTCCCCAGATGATATACGCGCCAATAACCTTGGCACAAAAATCCTAACGGACCAAGGATTCAAGAAAATCCAGTGCACTAGGAGACCGAATAGTTGACACAAGACTACACCTTCCCCCAAGCAACGGGTCAACAAGACACGACATGATGTCAATAAGAGAGTGCAATCCATTACATGACTTCACCAAACACCCAAACCATTAATCAAGTCTAAATTATTCAATAATCACCAATCTAAATTAACATAACTTCCACTCTAATTTAGCATGTATAAATCACAATTTAGTCAATATACGCCAATCTAATTTAACATTAGTGACAATCTAAATTGGCAATCTTAAATTAATCACTAAATACCATCTAACTTAGAAATTAACCTCATAAACAATTATTAACAGTATCAATGTACAAGCTGCAATGATCAGGCTTGTTAGCGACATTAATTTATAATTTGTCATTAGGGTACCATCTAAATTAACATTAAATGCATATCAAAGGAGAAAGTCTAAATCATAATTGGGTCATCAATGTACCATCAAATTTAACCTTAAATGCAAATCAAATTTAGCAAGATTAAGTAAGTCAATAGTAACACTATAACCATAGTTACATTCTAATTTGACAAGTTAGTTTAATCAATGTTAAAACTAAAAGACAATTCTGGTCTAAAATTAGTTAAAGGGTTGTCTAATCAATTTAAATGATGTCTATTCAAATGAAGAGGTTGTCTAAAAATGCTAATCATTTGCTATATAAAGTAAATATAAATTACCATTTCTGCAAACTACTGTGTACATTATACATGGGATGTCAATTAAAAACAAAAAGCATGTAGATTGACAAGTCACTGGGCAATGTAAATAAAACACGACTATAATTAAAATGCAATTTAATCAATTTATACAATGGTTGTCAATAAATAACAAAAACGTTAAACATAGGCAAGAGTTAATACCATTAAACTCAGGAATATCTAAATGACAATGCAATCCAGACATGCCATTATTAGATGAAAACACACTCCTAGATAGGGTAACAACGCAGACTAAAGGTAAGTCCGAACAAAGTGCATTCCAAGGGGAAAATTTCCAGGTACATAGGAAACAAAGGATGTCTTAAGGGAAAAAATTGTGGTACCATACACACAACATAAAGGGACTATATAGTCGTTGTACATTATTCACCACATGATCGCATTTGCCAGTAATAGAATGGAACTAAATAAACACAGGGTCACATTTGCCAGAAAATACATTCGCATTGCCATTAAGGCAGGTCGTTGTACATTAAATAAATATATATTCGAATTGCCATCACATATAATTCATAATTTCCATTAATTAAAATCACATTTCCATTAAATAAAGTCATGGTACATTATTCACCACAGAATGGAAATGTAAAATTGTTGGTCTCCAGAGTCAAAATGAGTTGATAAGTTAAAAAAGACCGGGGCAAATTTGTCAGCCAACAAAAGTATCAAATATGCAACTTTGTAAAGGCAATCGCAAGTGATACACCTAGGCAACGATTTTAGTCTTAATATGGTGAACCCCTAGTAAATACAACGAATGCATACCTAAGAAGTTGGCAAATTGCCAGTGATACACCCAACCATGAAAACGCAATAAGGAAACACATAGAGCAATCAATCGAGGTATTAATGCATTCTTAAAACGACATCGCCAGAATATTATGTCTATCAAAGGAAAAGAGATAAAAAAAAAAAACATAGACACATTAAATACCATTTCTTTTCACATAACAGGGAATCAACAAAAACAAAGTCACATTATAGATATTCTGATTTCACTCAATGAGCATATCGCTATAAAAAAATATGTCTTCAATGAATTTAAATGCATAGAAAAACATAAAAAACTGCAGCCCCAACAAATGTAAGGGATGTCAAAAGGAGGACAAACACAGGCTAAAATCATTCTCAATTAAATTAAAGTGCAGAGGTAAATCAGATGAAACAAAGATGAACAAGGCATAGGGTAATCATTCGCCAGAAGGTGGAATGACCATCAATCAACCAAGAACGATCAACATGGGTAGACGAATAGCAAGAATATCCTTCACTCATCATCCACGCATAGAAAAGCAGGGTGTTTAGATCCATAGGTCTATTAACACCAAAGTGATGATCGTAGATCAGGCTCTTGGTTGATTGCTCAGGTGCGGACTGATGAGCTAGGGATGAAGGCATAAATAAACCACAAACATCACAAATAAAAAAACCAGAGGATGGTCAAGACATGCATTGATCTAGGCCATGGGAATCAATCGACAATGAGCTAAAGGCTATGGGATAAATTCAGTCATCAACTAGAATGCTAAGACAATCATTTTCTTTACCCAATTAAACATACATAACTAAAAGCATAAATCATACTAACAATCTACCATGCATAAATAAAGGAAGCATACCGTAGCCCAAGTTGCCTTCTCTGAGTTGATGTCTCGATTGCTCCATGCAACTCCTTCTTTCCGACCGATGAGACTTCACTGGCACCTCCAAGCCAATGCTAGGGGTACTCTTCTTCCCCCTTAGCCACCCGAGTTGCAAAGGGGCCACACACACTAACCAAAGAATCAACTAGCTCCCAAATCAACTCGCAAGGCCGAGCTACCACTCCTCACTGAGCTCAGTATCCCAACTCCCACAAGCTAAGTCAATCAAGTATAAATTTCCATAGCGTAATGTTACGCATAATAGAAGAGATCCATCATTCTCCTCCTCCCTCCTTTATATAGATTTTCTATGTCAATTACTTTCCCAAAATCCCTTTTAATTTATTGTTCAATAATTTAATTCATAATAATCTTCCCCATACATGTGTCACTCACCCCCTTCATTCCTCCATAAATTAATTTCATTAATTAATTAATTACCCCTATTTCCCTCACCCACCTAAAATTATTCCTAGAATCGCTCCTAGGTGTCCCCATATTCCCTTACAAGTTTTAATGGCTTTCCCCCTTATTAATTTACTAGTTGAGTTTAATTTAGAAAGTTATTAAATGCTAGATACCCTACTAAGTTAGACTTTCTTCTTTTTTCTTACGTTTCCCTTTCCTTTTTATGTTTCCCACTTTTTCCTAGTTTCCTAATTATTTTAGATTTCCCTCTTTCCCTTTTTATTTAAAACTCAATTTGGCAGGTGTAGAAAATTCACTTTTTCCCTTTTCCCTTTTTAATTAATAAATTTTAATTAGTATAAGCGACAAAACAATTATTTCCCCTTTTTTTTTAATTTTATCCCTCAAAATATTTTTATAAATTAAAAGGATTACTCACCCCCTTCTCAACACATGATTAATGATGATTATCATTTTTATTTATTTATTTTTATTTTTACAAACATAATTTTCTTTTACCACAAATTTCACCTAGACCTAGATTTTAATTTTTGAGGTTGCGCGACATTTTCTTAGGGAAATTGTTTTAATTTTTTATTATCACGTTATTTGGCCTAAGACCATATAGGTTTATTCATTTATTAATTAGCAATGATACGTTCCCTTTAGGATGCACTAGGTGCTCCAAGGGTGCCACTCCCCTCCTTTTGTTTCTCCTGTATGACGTGCCCTTCAGGATGCACTATGTTATCTAAGGGTGCCACTCGCCTCTTTCCATTTTTCTTGCGCAACGTGCCCTTCAGGACACACTACGTGCTCCAAGGGTTCCACTCACCTCTTGATTAACTTGGTAGACATCAAAAACCCTTGGAGTCAATACTCTACTAGGTGATCTTGTGGGATATTAGGGGCCTCTAATGAATAAGGCCCATTCCTTATTGCGTGCCCCTTAGAATCATCGTGAGAGACTGTTGCAGTTGGCCCTCATGACTTCATGGTTCTTCTCGAACTAGGTAGTCATTAACCTACAGTTTGAGCCATGGTGGGAGTGCTAGTAGGTTGTGTCAGGGATTTTGTCCACACCTCTCCCTCAACGTCTCTAGTAGTCGTGCATGACCCCTCTACTCCACATGTGAGTCTGGTTGGAAAGCTATCATCATCCTGCATCATCAACAAATCATGTTAGATATAGTAGCCAATAGCATATAATCTAATCAGATGCACACATGTCAAGTATACCACAATTAAACCCTCAATAGTTCACTCCCTGATTCTATACAGAGTCCAAGGGGTTCCATCGATGCGTCTGCATTCTTGAAGTGAAAAATCCTGCACACTCAGGAACATTGAGTCAATAACACCTATCTATGTCAATGCAACCAAATAATATGTCATCAATTCATAATGCCTCATAATCATAAATCAAATGCCCAAGGTATAATAATCCAGATCAGTTGTGAGCAAGTGTCCTCAAAGAATAAGTTTGCTCACTGTGCGCAAGAGTGGTATGTTACATAAAATCGACTAGACTAATGGAATCATCATTCTTTTTGGTAACATTTGGGTCACACTCATATGAAAGCGAGGAAACTACGACTTTCTTGGAATCTTTAGAAGAAACTTGAGGTGCTTCACTAAAAACACATGATTCTAGATTAAGAATAAACTTTATAGTTTGACTACGAGTAACCCTTGTGGTGTTTTGATGAGGAGTATAAACTTGAGGGTAATCCAAAATGATATCTTCTATAGGATTTGGGGTTTCAATTTTAGAAAAGTGAGACTGTAAATCTACCTCAAAATTCTCTTGAAAATGATTTATTTTCACAAACGTTTCCCAAGAATCGCCATTATGTTCTAACTAAAATTCAATCATAATTTTCATTAAATCGTGATCAAAGAAATTTGTTTCTGAACTGAGATTCTTTCTCTGATAAAAATGTGCCATTTTAGACATTCTGGTTTAGAAGTCTTCCTGTACTTATTTCTGAACATTCTGGATATTTTTCCTCCTTGCCTCTTATTCATAAAATCGATACTTCCTGATTTGTAACCAACTCTTCATGCTCAACTTGGATAGGAGAACTAGGTTTAGAATTTTTCCTATAATTATTTATGAACATTATAGATATTTTTCTTCCTTGCCTCTTGTTCATAAAATCGATACTTCCTGTTTTGTAACCAACTCTTCATCCTCAACTTGGATAGGAGAACTAGGTTTAGAAGTTTTCCTGTGCTTATTTATGAACATTCTGGATGTTTTTCTTCCTTGCCTCTTGTTCATAAAATTGACTAGACTAATTGAATCATCGTTCTTTTTGGTAATAGTTGGGTCACACTCAGATAAAAGCAAGGAAACTATGGCTTGCTTGGAAGCTTCAAAAAAAACTTTAGGTGCTTCACTAAAAACACATGACTCTAGATTAAGGCTAAAATTTACAGTTTGACTGCGAGTAACCCTTGCGGTGTTTTCTGAGGAGTAGAAACTTGAGGGTAAGCCAAAACGATATCTTTTATAGGATTTGGGGTTTCAATTTCAGAAAAGTGAGATTGTAAATCTACCTCAAAATTCTCCTGAAAATGATTTATTTTCACAAACATTTCCCAAGAATCGCCATTCTGTTCTAACTAAAATTCAATCATAATTTTCATTAAATCGTGATCAAAGAAATTTGTTTCTAAACTGAGATTCTTTCTCTGATAAAAATGTGCCATTTTAGACATTCTTTTAAGAAATAAAAATGACATGTTCAATTCATAATCCATGAATACCATTAAAATATGAAAGTGATAAATAAAGAAAAGACAGATCTTCCCTCATCGGTGATAAATTCTTTAATAACCACTAACAAAAAATGCCATTTTTCTTTAATTGAAGATCTGGGCATACCTTTGTAATCTCATTTACTCTTTTGGTCTTAGAACAACATTCCCCTTTTAATGGAAATTTAATCACTCTGGGTATTAATTCTTCATCTATCGGTAACTCCATATCCCCAATTTTAGCACGTTCACCATCGAAATTTCATGCGAAAGCTTTGGTGACTTACACATTGTAGCCATTAAACATGCACATAAATTTTAAGCAACCAACCCTCTCAAAAGTCATAAAATAATCTTCTTAAACTTCATTAATCTTGACCTCAGGTTTAACTCTGGAAATAATTTCCATTTTGACAGTTTACCACACTATAGTTCAGAAAACCCTCATAAAAAGCCCAACATACTTTCTCTTGCAAGTAAATGAAAACAGAGCTTCAATACTTGAGTACAAATATTATTTCAAGGAAGAAGCACCGTAAGTTAATAATTCACGAATACAGTGATACAATTCAAAACTATACGTGGAGGTGAATGAGTGAACTTTGGGAAAGGAGGATTGTTCGTATGAAGTTTGAAAGGACATTGATTTAATTTTCCATTAAATTCATTTTAATTTATAATGATCAAATTAGGCCTAATGTACCACACGAAAATATTAAACAACTATTATGGATCGTGGGTATCATGGTAATACACATTTAGGACAGTCTAAGTGGGATTTCTTATATTATGATCAATCATTGTTGGAACATTGGTTTAATACTCAAGTGAAATATGTTAATTAAAACCAACAATATATAAAAAAATGTAGCTTGTCAAATATTGTAGCTCGTTGGAATGTTATTCAAGGTATGTAAATGATAAAAAATCATAAAGAATATGTGAATTAGGAATATTTGAAAGCCAAAATATTAATAAAAACTTATATGAAATGAGAAACATCTTAGCAATAAAATGTCCTTAATGATTGAATAACATCTCAAAGAACTTGGGAGTATGGCCAAAATTGACAAAACTGAAAACACTGTTTAAGTAAAACAAATAATATTTTTTTTGTCAAAATTGAAAAAGGAAGGGTCCCAAATTTATTTATAATACATAGTTTGGGAGGTTGTTGTCCTCTACAACAAATGGAGACACACTATTTAAACCAAATATCTCTGTATACAAGACAAATAAAAATCTATCAAATCATAATAAATAAGAAAATTTACGAAGTGTAGATAAATTATATTTATGACTAGTTTGTAGAAGATAAGAAGGTAAAAAAATACTAGTACTCTTTAACTTTATCTCATTGGAGGGGATAATAGACGTTTATTAATATTATAACTAGGAAATGAAGCCTCTGATTTGACTAATAAGTAAAGTCTATTCATTATGTCATAATTGAAAAGTTTAACTCATTGTACCCAACATTTCTTCGCTACCAACAAACATGTTCAATACCCCAACGAAGTTACCCACTGCCAACAAGCTTGCTCAGTACATCTGCAGGTTAGCATATACTTCCCACATCCTCATTTTATTTATTTAAACTTTAAACTTTCTTCTTTAGTTCATGACTTAGTGATTGCATTTGAGCAATGCCGAGAATAGAGGAGGGTTTATATACAGAGTTATTTATTTATTTCTGAACATGGAATGAGAACTAAATTGTTCTCCTTATGACATACTATTTCCCAATCAATTATTTATTTTAAGGGAAAAATAATTACCCCCAAAGAGACTTTGCTGAAGAGTATTTTCCTTGTTTTTACTTCTTTATAAACATAGACTAGACATAATATTTATCCTTTGAATTTAAAGAATTTTTCTCATTTCAAACAATATAAATTAGTTTCTCTATGTATTAAAAGGATTTCAAAGACAACTGATTAACTTATGTATCCATTTTTTATATCATATAAAAAATCAAAATGATAATCAAAGACAAAATGAAAGAAAGAAAATGACAATCTTCGAAAATATACATTCTAAATGAAAACAAACAAAAATATTTACAACTATTACAAGGATTGAAGTGTCTTTTAGGAGAAATATTTTTTGAGAATTAACCCATTCACAGGAAAAGAGTCTTCTATGCCTTCAATATTTTTAAAAATAAAAGTAGATGGATCAATTTTCTAAGCAACCTGAAAATGACCTAGCCACAACTTTTGAAATTTCAAATATTTACATTTTTTTTCATGGACTTTGTCCCATTTCAAAACTAGGTCACCAACTAAAAAATATTTGTTACTGACAACTCTATTATCAAACCACTTCTTAATGATCATTTCATGATTAGCAAAAGTTTCTTAGCTTTTTCGCTCACTTCCTCTAGTTTGAAGATCTGATTTGTACAATATTGAAGAATAGAGAAAGGTTGTTCATCAATGAATTGTACTAAAGCCAAGGATTGTATAGAAATATTTGGTGGAAGAATAGCCTCCTTCATGTAAAATAAAAATTAAGGGGAAGTACCCAATGATTTTTTATAAGTAATTCGATCCGCCCACAATGCATAGATCAAGGCCTTCTGCCAATTTTTGTGGTTATCACAGATAGTTTTATAATTTTTAAAAGAGTTTTGTTTATTGATTTAGCTAAACCATTACCCCAAGGATAATAATTAACATAACGTTTTATTTTAATTCCTTTCTGAAGTGAAAATTCCATAAGTGACAGAATATAAAAATAATATGCACTATCAAAAACTAATGTGCTCGGGAGACCAAATCTTGTAATAATAAACTGATCTAAGAATGATATTACCTGATTAGTTATAACTGATTTCAATGGAATGGCCTCCACCCATTTTGTAAAATAATTGGTAGAGGTAAGAATATACCTATTCTTCTTAAAGGAATTAGGAGAAATTTCACCAATGATATCAAGTCTCCATTGTTCAAATGGGTGTTCAACAATGATGGGCTGCAAAGATAACGTTAATTTGTTTTCTCATCTAGCTGAAGTTTGATAGATTTCACATTTTTGAACATATGCATGGGAATATTTAAATAAAATCGACCAATAATAACCTGCACGTAAAATTTTGTGTGCAGTTGTATCACCTCCAAAATGACCACCTGCAGATCTGTCATGCAAGTCAAATAAAACTTTATCAGCTTCTTGTTTTTCTAAAAATCTAAGTAACATTAAATCATAATTATTTTTTAAAACAACAGTAATGATAAGATGATATTGTGTGGATTTTATTCTTAGAGTGTGTTTCTTTTTAAAATCCAAATGAGAAGGTGCAGTTCGATGATTTAGATAATAAACTAAATTTGAATATTGTGAATCGATAATATCATGAGTAACACATACATGTTGTATATCTTCAGTGACCTTTACCCTATCTGCATTTTTAGATATAGTATGAATGGTTTTAGTTAATAACTTGCATAAACTTTGACCTCATACAATTTTTGTAGGTTTTATCTCTAAATCATATTCTTGTAATGGTGTTACCCAATTTTCTCTCTTATCCCCTAAATATTTCCGAATGAGAAAGCTTATGACTGAGGGATGTGGAACTATTACCTTGGTATGATATTTTATAAGGAAAGGTATGAAATGTTTGATGGATTTGAAAACTACATAATCCTGTTTTTCAACATCAATATAATTTAATTTTGCTCCTTGCAATGTTGAACTTTCAAAACAATAGGTACTTCTATGTTTTGGTCATTTTTCCGTGATAACATAGATGCGTAAGATTCTTCAGAAGAAAATATATAAATAACGAATTCCTTATCTTAATTATGAGAGAGTAAAGAAGGTGCTTGAATGATCAATTGCTTTATAGAATTGAAATCCTCCTTTTTGATTACATTCCACTTGAATAATGTGTCTTTTATTATCATATGTTGTAAGGGTAAGATTGTTTCTGTGAAATCTAGGATAAAAAATTGCACAAAATTAATTTGTCCAAGGAAATATTGCATAGATTTTTTTCTAAAAGGAAAAGGAATTTCATAAATACTTTTAACTCTATAAGGATCAATTGAAATTCCTTATTTAGAAACTATAACTCCCAAAATTTTACCTTCTTGAAGAAAAAAAAATGATTTCTTAGGATTTAAAGAAATTCCATACTTTTGACATCATTCAAAAACTTGTTTGAGATGAGAAATATGATCTGAACAATTCTTAGAATAAATTGTTATGTCATCTAGATAAACAACAATGGATTTATTGATTAAACCATAGAAATAAATTTCCATAGCTCGTTGGAAAGTTGAACCTGCGTTGACTAAACCAAAAGGCATCTTTTGATAAGTGTAAGTTCTCCATTTAGTTTTGAAATTAGTTTTGATTCTATCATTAGGATGAACTAATACTTGATTATATTCGGAAAATCCCTCTAAAAATGATATCATTTTAGAACTGAAATTGATTCAAGAATTTTCTCCATAGGAGGTAATGGAATTTTTTCTTTTTTAGAAGCTTTGTTTAGGTTTCTGAAATCAATACAAATTTGGATGTCTCCATTCTTTTTCCTTACAGCCACAAGATTTGATACCCACTTGGAATGCCTCACTAGAAAAATGATCTTTTCTTTAAGCAATTTATTAAGTTCATTTTAAATTTGGGTTTCAATATTAGAATGAATTTTCCTTAACTTTTGTTGAACTTGTTTTTCCTCTGAAAGCATAGGAATGGTGTGTTGAATTATAGATGTATCAAAAGTTTTTAGGCCATCATATGACCATGCAAAAACATCCTTGTATTTCTTAAGAAGCTTTATGAAATATATTCTTTCAAAAGGAGAACAACCTAATCCGATATTGACATTTTCAGGTTTATGTTATGTTCCCAGATAAACAAGTTCCACTCTCATGGTAGAACTGTGTGTTTTACAATTTGTGTGTTTTTTAAATCTATCTTTTAAATCATAAGGATATTCTAATTCTACAACAGATTTAGGAATGATATTTTCATATTTGATTTTATCCTCAGTAGAAGATTTGTTTAACTCGAGATCATGTGATTCTTCATCAATGATATAATTTTCGAATGCTCCCTCTGAAGAGATAAAAATGATAATATCAACATTGTCATTAAAGACTCACTAATTTGTTATGTTATCGAGAATAGAAGGTCAAAAAATTAACTCAACGGAGAATCTATATGGAGAAAAATATTTAGAGGGAATAAGTCTAGAAGCTATGTTTTCCAATAAATCTACACTAGCATTTTGCATTCTCGATATAGAAAAAATATTAAATGCAAAAAATTTGCAACTGAGACCTTGAGCCAATTGTTGATAATGTTTCAAATGACTAGAAATACAATGAATTTGATTTTTTACCTGTTTAACGATGATTTATGAATCATTGAAAACCAAGATGTCCTGCACATTCATGTTGATTTACTTACTTCTTTAGATCTTGAATTAATGCTTCATATTATGCAATGTTATTAGTACACTATAATTTCAATCTACAGGTTAACATAGTTTTAATACCATCGAGACTGATTATAATGCATCCTTCACTAGCTCCATCAAAAGAAAGTTTCTAAAATGGATAATTTATAGAATTATCTACAAAATTAATACAACGAGAAAACTATGTCTGAGAGAAATTTTCATTCTCTAAGATTTGATCCATAGGTTGGACATGCGAAATGTGCACATTAAAATTTCCAAAATAAGAATCAATAGAGTAAGTCCCAACAATGCTATTAGAAAGATCTATAGGTTCATTCTCTCCATCTAAATCTGTTACATTATGTTTGATATCTTTTTCCCTATTAACACGAATTTGATTAGGTTTCCCATTACATGGAAGCCAAATGTGGGACCAATCAATTGATAAATATCCATAAAGTTTTTCATACCAATATGAACTTAAAATTAATCCATAATCATCTGGAATATCAACAACAATAATATCTATTATTTGAAAAACTTTAGAATTGAATGATAATCTGATTAATACATCCTTCAATTCTCCCAAAACTTTTACCCTTGTTCTATATAATTGAACAATTTGAACAATTTATTTTTGTGGTTGTGCATTGATTTTAAGACAAGATGAATGAAGCATTATATTCAAAGATGCACTTGAATCAACCAAACAATTATGCACATTTTTATTAAAAATTTCAAAAGTGAGGAGAAACGAAGGAGTATGTGACCTTGATCTATCACCTATAAGAATTGAGCCAATCTCTACTTCAAAAGATAAAGTTTGAACTATTGAATTTTTTTCTTTATTTGTTGTTGTAGAGATGATGAAATTGTCTTATCAGAAACTCCTAAAGCCCTTAATAAACTATTCTTTTGAGATGTTAGTTTACTTAGTTCATAAAGGGAAATATTTTCTCTGGTATTTTTCATTTCTTCTATAATATCATAATCAATTCTTTCAGTAACAACAATAATTTTTTTATGTTGACTTGTCTTCTACAGGTTGTGTATTTGAAGTATTTGTTGGTGGATCAGTCTCAGAAGTTGAAGATGTACTTTTACTTCAGGTTTGAGCAACAAGATATTCTTCTATATCATCTTCATAAAAAATTCCATTAATATCCCAAAATAAATTAGTATCATTAACTTCTTCATTATCCTCTCCTTCTTCCTCATCATCATTAACTCCTTATGAAGTTTGGCCACCAGGTGGAATCTGTGGATTCGTTTTGAAAAATGGCTTGAATGGTTTATTTGAAACCTCAACTATTTTTCCTTTAACATCAACTATATCATTTTCTAATGTTTTCATGACTTTCTGTAAATTTTCCATATCAAAAACATCTTTATCTTTCCTTTATTCTTTGATAATTTATTTGTTGGTTGTTATAGAAGATCTTGAATATTCACTTTGGATATTTACTCGCAATACTAGATATTTCCTTTTCTACATCTAAAGCTTCCTGCATTGCTTCAATCAAAGTATTTTTACTTGAACATTTAACAAACATAGCAATGGAAACTGGTAAAGTAGAGGAATAAAAATCAATTTGAATGTCTAAACCATGTTTGGATGTTTTAGGCATTTTATTGAGAAGTTTAAGGAATCTTTGATTGAAATATTTGATTTTCTATTCAGGACCCATTCTAATTTTGGATAATTCTGCTAATAAAATAGATGAATACTTATCATTCCCAAATTTCTTAATGAATAAATCCTTGAAAGTATCCCAATTAGTAATGGAATTAGCTTGTAATGAGAAATGCCAAGTAGAAGCTTCTCCTTCAAAAATATATGAAAAAAGTTTACATACAACATCTTCATGCTCTATACCTCTCAGATTAACAACTACCATAATTTTTTTGATATGATCATTAGGAGTTTCTTTCGATTCTCGATTAAATTTTGGTAACCGTTTATTTGGATTTTTAGGTAAGTAATGTTGATTTCCAAGAACATTGACTGCTCCGAGAGTTCTCCAAGGTGTTCTCGGTACTCTAGCCATAGTATTTTGTTGACGAAGAGGTGATGGAAGAGGAGATGGAATAGGATACACATGTAAAGGATGAGTTGAGGGAGGATTATTTATGACAATTTTAATTACGGTTTTTATGATCTGGACATGAACTTGGAAATGAATAGGTTCGATACCTAACCTCTGTCTCCATGCTCTTGTAAGAACACCTAGTTCCTGAATAACATGATCTATAGAATCATAATATCCTTGAGAAGTTTCTCCTTTATTTTTAAGCTCTTCTACTCATTGTTTTATTTGTTGAAATTATGGATAACTAAGAAAACCAGAAGAAATATCACTTACAGTTCTTTGAATTGGAGATTCTAACTATGCAAAAACAAAATATACTGTGGGCGAAGTTGATATACTTGAATGGTATTTGTTTTTTTTGGGTGTTTCAGCCATTCATTATCACATGGCCCTCTTTCTGGTACCAAAATGTTGATAGTCAAACATGACCATGTTCAACATTAAGGAATTCACTCGGTTAGGATTCGAATTAGATCCTCATCCATTGTAAATGGCGATTCCAACTGGTTTAGGTCCAGTTACCTATACCTATCTTAATCTACAAAATGAAACTAAATCTAAAATATATACACCTTCTAATTGATTGAATATATTTTATCTTTTATTGAATAGCAAACTGAAATATAAATATATACAGATTTAAAACTATCTGCAAGAAAGAGATTAATTATAATAATCATAAAATTTACCCCTATGAAAGAGGATTTTTTTTTCTATTTAAGAATAAGAAGTATTTCTAATGAAAGTAAAAGAAATGAACTAAAGAAAAATAATACTAAAAAATAAATCTAATGCTTGTGCCCAAATTCAGATAATATATGAATTTAAGTAAGGTAAACAATGTTCTAAAGATATAGATCTTCAAAACACATGTCTGAATATATCCATTGAAAAATAAATAATAAACTTGTTTAAATAATTAACACAGACTTATAATACCAATAATAATTCATATACATAATAACCACTGAAATGATGTGTCAAATAAAAAATGAAATTGATCTAATTTATTAGCAGTAATCAACTAAATCAATTTATAATACTATCAACACATAATCCAGACAAGACTTTAATTTCAAAAATTGAACACTCAAATACCAGTAATAGTACCAAATACCTATTTCTTGTAACAATATTGAAAGTCACAAAGAGATTCAGAATAATGTATCAAAAGTGTCGGAATTTTTAATTTTCTAGTTACACAATTACAATTAATTAATCTAATAGCAACTATAGTAGGATCACTGAAAGATAAAAAATCACAAATATAATATAACACAAAGATTATCTTGGGAAACCCTCATGGGGGATAAAACCGAACAACCAAAATATTCAATATAGATTCCTTCAACTAGTACAATGATGTGCTATAGCTCTCCGAGAAATACCAAGACCAAAACACCAAAAGAACCAGTTTCCAAGACTTGTGTGCTAGACCTTATTATGTGCTCCAACTTGACCTAACTAACCCATAACAAGTAAAATACCAATAATATAATAATTTATGTTGAGTGGACTTGTACAATATAATTATAATAACCTCTTAAAGGTTTGACTAAAAAAAATATACACGAATATATTCTGTAGTTACACCAAAAATATTAACAAAAACAAATACTTGTACAATGGTGCATAAGATTTGTTCTTCTCTCAAAAAACTAAAACTCCTCCTACCAATTGTCTTTCCTTCTCTCTTTTATATTGAGGGAATTAAAAAATGAAAATTAACTTCCATAACTATAAACAATTATCCATTTAGAATGAGAAAATAACAAAATTGTTTAATTCCCCAAACTAAATTAACTAAGTACATGAAATAAAAACTACTAAGTGTTCAATTTTAGAATTCTGCCTAGAAACTAATTTTCTTGTTTCCCGTATTTTCCAGGACATTCCTTTTACACCTGTAAAACAAAAAAAATGAAAAGACAAGAATTAATAAAACATAAAAATAAAAATTAGAGTTGCTACATAATTTAAAATTCTGTAGATACTCTTTTATTAACTAAAATTAACGAAAATACAAATTAACTGAAAAAATGCGAAACTCATACCAATAAATAATTTTTTTTATCACTGAGTGTTACTGGGAAGAGTCTTGAATTCTGAATTAACGAAAATATTAACTCATGGTGAATTAATGTTAACTACTTCTTTCCTTTTATCTTGTTTAGAACCTGGAACCTATCTTCTCTGGCTATTGTTCAAAGATTTAATTTCTAACCTAAGTGTTATAACCCTAAATTGCACTATCCCTGCTTACCTGGCATCAGGCCAACTCATGCCTCTTCTTAGCCAAAGCCATGCTGAGTAACTCCTCAAAAAACCCTTCAAAACAAGTAACCCGCGCCCTAACTTCTCACTGGGCGCGGGCATCCGCCTGCTATCCTCTTACTGCACGCGGGTATCCGCGGGCTAGCCTAAAACAGCCCGCGAGTACCTAACAATGCAAAAAATCAGGAAAGTTTCCGCCGAGACTCGGGGCTTTTTGTCATTTAACTGAAACTCTCCGCCATGCATGGCCGAGAGTTCGACTAAAACCCTAGCTCTTCCTAACCTATAAAAGGAGGGGTAGGGGTACTAGTCAAAGGAGGAAAATCATAGCAAAGAAACTCTGCCAAATTGCCAAGCCATTTCTGTCCAAACTTGTCAACTTTGCCTGAAGCTTTT
>JASDQU010881882.1:30964-44260 GCA_032191745.1 Picea mariana
CTCAGTTGTCCAACAATTGGTATCATATCTGGCCCCTTTTATCTAATGGTAGATCCAAGAGATTAAACATGCCAATCCATGAAGGAAATTCAACCAATAAGGCCCCTCTGTTCAATGGAACAAGCTTTGCCTTCTGGAAAGTTAGAATGAGAACCTACATAATGGCTTTAGGTGCAGACGTCTGGGATGTGGTAGATACTAGTTATGTAAAGCCAGTTGTACTAGCTAACAAGGATGACAAGCTAGAATTTAGCTTCAACGTTAAGGCTATGAATGCTATCTTGAGTGGGCTTGCAAAAGTAGAATTCGTAAAAGTTATGCACCTAGGAAATACCAAAGAAATGTGGGACAAAATCATTAGCAGTTATGAAGGTAATGAAAAGGTAAAGGATGCCAAGCTTCAAACCTATAGAATATAGTTTGAACAACTAAAGATGAAGGAAGATGAAACTGTTGGAAAATACTTTCTGAGAGTAGAAGAAATGGTAAATGCAATGAAAACACTTGGTGAAAAAATTGAGGAATCTTCTTTAGTTCAAAAAATCTTGAGATCTCTCCCAGATAGGTTCAACCCGAAGGTCTCTGATATAGAAGAACTTAATGATCTAAAAANGGGATCAGGAAAATACAAAGGTAAACTTCCTTTCAAATGTTTCAACTATGGTAGTATAGGTCATTTTTCAAATAAATGTCCCCACAAAGGAAAGGATCAGACATGTGATGATGAGGAGAAGTACAATCACAAAAATTTATTTAAAGAGAATAACTTTAAGAAGAAAAGTCTTTGCGTAAACAATGATGATGATCCTTCAGATGATGAAGACAATGACTCCTCTATTGAATATAAACTAAATGACTTCATACTTATGGCCAAAGAGGATTATGATAATAACAACACAGGAAGTGATGTTAATGAAGAAGAAGTTGTGGTTGACATGGAAGGAGAGTTGATCAGTGCACTGGAAGAGATTGACAGACTAAGAATTAAGAACAGAAAGCAAAGACAATTGTTGATACAATTCGAGAAAGACAGTAAAGAACCTGATCAAGACCTTTTCCTACTAAGAGTAGAATTAGAAGAGGCAAATAAAATCGAAGACATTCTGAAACAACAGTTGTCAGAAAAGAAGGAAAGATGTGAAGCATTAGAACAAGAAGTAGTGAAAACTAGGAAAGAGATGGAGAAGTTTCAAACCTTGTATAATCATAATCTATCAAGTATCAAAGCCTTAGAAGCATTAGCCACCATTCTGAATCAGCAAAGGAATCCAAAGCTAAAAACTGGTTTGGGTTATGAAGAGGGATCAAGTAGTGGTAAGCCAAGAAAAGAAGAACCCATCAAGTTTGTCAAATGTACAATCAATGACAACAACAAACCTACAGAAACAAAGGAAGACAATCAGCCACCCAGGACGAGTAAGGAAAAAGGTGCCAGGACTGAATCTGTAGAACAAATAAATAATGCGCTCCCTGCTGAAAGACGTCATCAGTATGGAAGAAATCGATTTTCTCAAAGAATACAACCATTTTTCAGGTACAGAGAAATTTTCTTTGTCTATTGTTTCTACTGTTATGACTTTGGTCACAAAGCTATAAATTGTTCCTTAAGACTTAGACATGAGCAATTAAAATTTCAAAGGAATAAATACTTGCCACAACAAAGAATGATACATCCAAGTAACAAACCTTCACAAATTGCAAATTTCCAAATTAAGTCTAGGGACATGCAACTAAGGAGGTCAAGAAATAATCAACAGTAAATGAGTAGACAATGCTACAACTATAATTATGAACTATTGAACAATGAGATTGAATGCTACATTTTTCATAACTATGGGCATAAATCTATTGACTGTCGATTAAAGAACTATGAACCAGATTTGAATTCCCCTGCTGAAAATGCCAAGTTTTGGAAGAAGAAAGAAAGTGACAAGTGTGGATTAGTGTTTTCAGCTCAAAGAAAAACGAACCCTTGGTATATAGAAAGTGTATGCTCCAAACATATGATAGGAGACAAAGGTAATTTTCTATCTCTAAGTGAAAGAAAATCAGGAAACGTAACCTTTGGAAATGATGCTCCAGGTAAGATAAAGGCTAAAGGGATGGTGAGTTTAAGTAATGGAAAAGGAAAAGACCAAGATGTTCTACTTGTATATGGGCTGAAACATAATCTTCTCAGTGTAAGTCAAATGTGTGACAGAGTATGTGAAGTGGTGTTCACTTCCAAGGACTGCAAGATAAAGTCTGTAAACTCAGGACAAGTGGTGGCCAAAGGCATAAAGACAGAAAATAATGTATATGTGCTAAAAGAAAATAGAGAAGAATTTCATCTAAGCGAACATGATGAAATATGGCTATGGCATAGGAGACTTGGAAATATAATCTTTGACCACTTAATCAAACTCATAAATCTCGAGGAAGTAAAATATCATCCGAGAATATCAAATCCCCAAGATTCAATGTGTAAACCCTGCCAAGTAGGAAAGCTAAAAAGGACACAGTCTAAGTCCAAGAGTTTTACTTCAATAGAGAAACCACTCCAACTAGTTCATATGGATTTATGTGGACCATCAAGATACGAAGGCACAGGGAAATAAAACTACTTCATGCTAATTATCAATGATTACTCCATACTTACTTGGGTTGCCTTTCTCAAAGAAAAAGCTGAAGCATTTGAGAAGTTTAAAATATTNTTGTGATAAGCATGGGATCAAGAGAGAATACACAATCCCAAGAACTCCACAACAAAATGGAGTAGTTGAGAGGCAAAACAGAACAGTGCAGGAAATGGTTAGGTCAATGATGAATGAGAAGAACATTGGTCAAACCTACTGGGTAGAAGAAATACACACAACAGTCCATGTTCTTAACAAAGCCCATATCAGACCACAAAGTGACAAGACACCTTATGAATTGTGGTTTGGGAGACTTGCTTCAATTAAACACTTCAAAGTCTTTGGGAGTAAATTCTACATAAAGAATAATGATGAGAACCTTGGAAAATATGATGACAAGGTTGATGAAGGTATCTTCTTAGGATATGCTACAGACAGTAAAGGATATAGATGATATAATAAGAGGCTGCATAAAATGGTCGACTGTATTGACGTAAAAGTTGATGAAGCAATTCCAGCAAGAGAGGTGTACAGTAATGAGTCTTCTACAGAAGACACAGCCAAAGTTGAAGATGAACAGGTCCAAGAATTAGAAAATGAAGAATCTGAATCAGATGAAGACATAGATACTCAGACAGACTCAAATCAGCAGGCTCCTTCAAATTCCTCCTCCAGAATTACTCAAAAGAATCATCCTGCAAGTCAGATAATTGGTGAAAAAGGCAAAGGTTGACAAACCAAGAGAAAGATAATCAAAAATACCGAGCAATCACATATAGCTTTCATATCCATGCTAGAACCCAAGAACTTTAATGAAGCTGGCAAAGATGACATTTGGGTTAAAGCAATGAATGATGAAATTGATCGAATTGAGAAAAACAATACGTGGGAGATGGTTAATAGAATGGAAGGTAAAAATATCATTGGTTCCAAATAGATCTTTAAGAATAAGTTGAATGAGCAGGGACAAGTTGTCAGGAAAAAAGCAAGATTGGTCTGTAAAGGCTCTGCTCAAATAGAAGGACTGGATTTTGATGAAACATTTGCACCCGTAGCAAGGTTAGAAGCTATCAGAATATTTATTTCCTATGCTTGTCATAAAAGGTTTAAAGTTTATCAAATGGATGTCAAGTCATCTTTTCTAAATGGAGATTTAAATGAAGAAGTCTATATGGAACAACCAGAGGGTTTCAAACTGTCTGATAACCCTGACTTAGTATGCAAGCTGAAGAAAGATTTATATGGGTTAAAACAAGCTCCTCGTGCCTGGTATCATAGATTGGATATGTATCTCAAAGACAAAGGGTTCAAGAGAGGAACAATTGACAACAATCTATATATCAAAACAGAGGGTGATGATTTTCTCATTGTGTTGGTCTATGTAGATGACATCATCTTCAGATGTAATAATGATTCATTGGTAAAATGGTTTGCTTTTTCCATGGAGTCTGAGTTTGAAATGTCTATGATAGGTGAACTATCATGTTTTCTTGGTATGCAAATTACTCAGAGGTCTGAAGGGATGTTCATTTCTCAAGAAAAATATCTAAGACAAATGATGAAAAGGTTTCAAATGGAAGATTCTAAACCTGTGGGCACACCTATGGTTACTAGATGCAAATTAAGAAAGGATGATGACTCACCTGATGTTGATCAAAGTTCATATAGTTCAATGATAGGCAGCCTGTTGTACATGACAACATCTTGCCCAGACATAATGCATGCTATTGGAATGGTAGGAAGATATCAGTTTGCACCTAAACAGAGTCATTTGCTAGCTGTCAAAAGGATATTCAGGTATTTGAAAGAAACAATGACTTATGGTCTGTGGTATCCCATAAATCAGAATTTTCAGTTAATTGCTTATTCAGATGCAGATTGGGCAAACTGTGTTGATGAGAGAAAAAGCACCAGTGGAGGAGAATTCTTCCTGGGTGACTGGTTAGTAGCATGGCTTCGTAAAAATCAAAGTTCCATTTATTTATTGACTACAGAGGTAGAGTACATTGTTGCTGCTACCTGTTGCACTCAGGTATTATGGATGATTCAGACACTTGCAGACTTGGAGATAAAATACACAACACCAATCCCAATTCATTATGATAACACTAGTAGCATCAGTGTGTCTAAGAATCCTGTACTCCACTCCAAGACCAAACATATTCCCATAAAATACCATTTTCTGAGAGAGTAGGTCACCAATCAGGTTGTTAAGGTCCATTACATTCCAACCACAGAACAAATTGCAGACATCTTTACTAAACCCCTAGCCAAGACACCATTTGAATATCTCTGACAGAAGCTGGGTGTCATCCCATCTCACATCTAAGCAAGTCCATCCTGTTAGGGGGAGTTTGTATTGGTTGAACATCTGATACCTCCTAAACATACTGCAATAGCTCAGGGGGAGCATGTTTTCTTTGACATTGATGTCAAAGGGGGAGAAAAGGAGTGGTCCGGACCGGATGCTACAGTTGGAGGTCCAAACAGATCAACAAAACCATTCAGGGTTTCCATCAATGCCAAAGGGGGAGTTTGTTAGCATGTTTACAAGAAGAGTGTGCTTCTCATTGATGGCAAGAATAGAAACAACGATGAAAAATAGGCAGGCAAGGAAGATCAGCAGACAGGTAGGCAAGGAAGAACAACAACGATCGAATGGCAAGATCAACAGTGTAAGCTCAGAAGGAAGAAAACAGTCAAAGCACGACAAAGGTTTTTGGAGTTTTGCAGATCGGGAAATCCAAAGGAAAGAGGTTCAAACTCGTGATATGCGAAATCATGATAACAATCCTGATAGTTGATTCAAGAAGGACACGTGGTGAATGAAAAAGGTTTTGTTTCAGAGTTTCACAGATCGGGAAATCCAAAGGAAAGAGGTTCAAACTCGCAATATGAGAGATCACGAAAAGATTCAGACCGTCAGATCACCAAGGATTGTGGACCGTTGATCAGGCATGAAGAAGGTTCGTGAAGTGGCAAAATCACGATAAGATCTGGGCCGTCAGATCTGGAGTAATTACGAAGGACCAACAACTGTTAGATATGGTGAAGTTGCAAGGCGGATAAGACCAAGAGTCATCCAACTCTCCAAAACTGTGAAGGAATCCTGGCCCTCCATCGAGGACAGTCATGGACCATTGGATCCAGAGGACACGTGGTGAAAGATCATCGTTTTGTTGACTGGAAAGTCAAAGAAGAGAAGTGCTCATTTGAGTGGCAAGTGGTCATATCTCATGGTCACATTTTCAAGAGCTAGAGAAGCCAAGCCCTATTTCGGAGTTCGTGACATGGAGATTCGAGAGGACTCATCTCAGAATACACAAGATGCGAAAGTGCGAAATGCATTTTCGAATAAGGCTTTGGTCACAACCAGTGGTTACATTTGCAGAAGATAGAGGAAGGAGCTAGCGGTGTTAAGCTTCATCTCGGAGTCTCGGTGCTCGCAACTTGGAGCATCAAGACCCTTCATCACAGGAATCTCAATATGCGAGATCGTGATGAGATCTGGACCATTGGATCATTAGAGATCTAGACCATTGATCAGGCTCGATGAAGTCCATAAGTTCGCGAAACATGAAGTGCTTTTTGGCGCAGGTTGTGGTCACTGCCAGTGGTCACGTGAAGGGAAGAAGCTCGCATCATTAAGGTCCACCTCGAAGTCTCGGCGATTGCAACGTGGAGCATCAAGACCCTTCATCACATAAATCATGATATGCGAGACCGTGATGAGATATGGATTGTCGGATCATCAGAGATCTCGACCGTTGATCAGGCTCGATGAAGTTTATAAATTCACGAAATTCGAAGTGCCTTTTGGCACAGCCTGTGGTCACTGCGGTGGTCACGTGAAAGAAAGAAGATAGCGGTGCTAAGCTCCATCTCAGAGTCTCGACGATCACGACTTGGAGTGTTGAGATCTTTTATCACAGGAATGCTGAGATGTGAGATCACGAAATTAAAACTTTGTTTAGCGCTCGGTCACAACCAGTGGGCATATGAATTAAACGCAAGACCCTACGAACTCCATCCAACAGTGCAGGTGAATTTAAATATGATCTAAGGGCTATTTTTTCACTTCACAGTGTAATTGCTAGAAACCACTGATGGTTTCTGCCAGAGGACTCGGATAGGCCTCAGTGTGATCACCAGAGAAGATGAAGAGTATCAAGGCATATTCCAGTGGAATGAAGACTATTCATACAGGTGATTGATAGATGGAAGAGGATTGTAGCATGTAACTGAAACAGAAAGGGTAAGATCAACTGTGCTAGAGAAGACGAAGATTCTCAACTGCCAGAGAGGCTGAGGAATCTCATCATAACATCCAGTGTTGTTGGATGCCTGGATGGAACCGCCAGAGAATCTAAAGAGTTACCATGATGATCAGGCAAAGAGGACTAGACATGGTGATGATGCAGAACATGGGGAAATAGAGGGACAGAAGTGTGAAGAGCGGTGGAATAGTAAAGTGGAGAAAAGACCCCGATGTGGAGGGACTTGGTGATGTGAGAGAATGCAGAAGCATGGTGGATATTGCATGCATAAGGAGAACAGAGACCATAAAGATGCTGAACAAACAAGAGATGGGAATGGTTTCTATTGAATGTGATTGAAGTGTGAAGAAGGAGACGGAGTGCAACAGCAGAAATGCATGGAAGAGGAATGGTGCATTGGAGGCACATGGCGCACAGAGCATAAAAGGAAGAAGAACAGAAAGCACAAGGAGGTGTGCAGGAAGACACTGAGGCAGACAGAGCAAGGCAGTGTAGCAGAACAGTGATGAAACTAGTAAGCCATTGATAAACATTATTTCACTGTAATAGGTTTCTGTAACAAAGATTTATATTTCAGGGTGGTAGGGAGGTTCTAGGGAGGACCGTTGTCCTCAGAGGTTCAAGTGGGTTCTTGGACACAGGGAGTTGTAGCTTCCATCTAGTTGCAGCCAGAGAAACCAGGGTGGCAGGGTGGTGCAAGGGAGAACTCTGGTTCTCTGTTACACAGGTCGGTGCCTGTGTGACTGGAAGTTGGTTCTTCCATCCAGTTGGTGCTGGAACACTTAGGGAGTTGTTGCTTCCTTCTAATGGGTGTTGGTGCTTCCTTCTAGTTGGTGCTAGAGAAAACAAAGAGTTGGTTCTCTCAGCAAGTAGCAGCTTGAAAAATAGAGGTTGCAGCCTCATTATGAATTGGTGCTCATATGTATGATAATGTAAATAATGTAAAGATTACTCATCATATAAAGAAGAAGAGGTTTTTACCCCTTATGGGTTTCCTCAGGAAATATCTATCGCTGTGTATCTCATATGTGTGACTGATGCTAAATGTGATGTTGCTTAGTTCCCTGCATTATTGTGATTGTCATCGAGTGATTTGTAAAGAGTTTAAAATAAGCATAATTGTTTAAGCACGGTAACAAATGATTCACCCCCCCACTCAGTTGTGCAACAAAAAGAGCATGAAAGGCTCTATTCCACTCATGATTTTGAGTTGGCAGCCATAGTTCATGCCTTGAAAAAGTGGAGTCACTACCTCATGTGAAATAGGTTTGAGCTAAGGATAGACCATAATGGTCTAAAATATTGTTTTGATCAGCCTACATTAAATGCCAGGCAAAGAAGATGGTTGGAATTCCTGTACTAGTGTGAATTTGACATCAAGCACATCAAAGGAAAGGAGAATAAAGTGGTTGATGCACTCAGCGGGAGAGTGCATGAACTGCATGCTACATCCATTAGCATGTGTCAAACAAATTTCAAAGGTAGAATTTTTGAGGCTACAAAAGAAGATTTGCAGTACATGGAGTTCGTGACAAAACTTTAGCAAGGTAAAATGCAACAGAAGGTTGAATATTTTAAATTGAGTAATGATGAAGTTCTCTTGTACAGGAACCAAATTTATGTGCCCAATTCTCATGAGTTGATGAGCATAATTTTGAAAGAGGTGCATAATGTGCCTAATGTTGGGCACCCAAGATATCATAAAATAGTTGCAGTAGTCAAGAGCCAATACTATTGGCCAGGCATGAAGAGAGAGATTGTTGAGTACAATGTTAAATGCATGAAATGTCAAAAGGTCAAGACTGAGCATAGACACCCAGCTAGGTTGTTGCATCCATTTCCCATTCCTGAGTGGAAGTGGGAAGTGGTGACAATGGATTTCATCACCAAATTATCCAGAACAAGCAAGTAGCATGATGCTATCATGGTGGTGGTGGAAAATCTTACCAAAGCTTCCCATTTCATTCCTATGAAGGTTACTCACAAGAGAACCAATGTTGATGATATTTATATGAGGGAAGTAGCACACTTTCATGGCATACCCAAGACTATTTTTTATGAAAGAGACCCAAAGTTTACCTCAAAGCTATGGAAGGGGTTATTCAAAGGGTTCGGAACAAATATGAACTTCAGCACAACTTATCATCCTGAGTATGATGGGAAAATAGAGAGAGTGAAGCAAGTGATAAAGGATATGCTGAGGATGTATGTGATGGAAAAAACATCCAAATGGGAAGATTATCTACACTTGGTAGAATTTGCGTACAACAATGGGTACCAAGCATCACTGAATATGAGCCCATTTGAAGCACTTTATGGTAGAAAGTGCAACACACCAGTAAGTTGGGACAACCTGGCTGATAGAGCAATAGTTGGGCCAGAGTTTATCAGAGAAATGGAAGAGAAAATGTTGAAGATTAAACATAATTTAAAGGCTGCCCAAGATAGGTAGAAAAGATATGCTGACAAGAACAAAACTCACAGGTAATTTGAAGTGGGGGATCATGTATTTTTGAAGGTGAAAGCCAACAAAATTTTCCTGAAGTTGGGAAACTATTCCAAGTTGGTAGCCAGATATTGTGGGTTGTTTGAAATCCTAGAGAGGATTGAACCAGTAGCTTACATGCTTTCATTACCCTCATCTATGTCTATACATAATGTATTCCATGTATCATTGCTTAATAAATATATACTTGATGCTAATCATGTTATTGATTGGAATGTGATTCAGGTGGAGAAAGAAAGCGCTTTACAAGTGCATTCAGTATGCATTTTGTACCAGAAAATAAAACAGCTCTGGAATTGATCCATAGGGATTGTAAAGGTCCAATGGACCTGGTATGGTCCTGAGGACGCCACTTGGGAGAATGAAGATGCTATTCGAGCATAATACCCGCATCTTTTTGAAGATTTTAGAAATTTTGTTGATATTATGCAAGTAAGATGCACTGAGGACAATGCATAAATAAGGGGAGGGGATTGTAATACCCCAAGGCCGAGCCCCTGCTGAATTATAATTATGTTATATACTGGTGAGCCAAGTGTTTATAAGCTATAAATCTTATGTGTTTATTATGCCGGAGAGCCTAGATGTTGAAGGCCAGAGAGCCTGATATTGTAAATGTAAATAATACATCATTAATAAAATCTCATCGTTGCATGTAGAACAACCATGAAGAAAGAGTGATGGGGGACTAAGATCCACTGGGTAGGAAAAGGGAAAGGAGGATATGAGGCTAGGAAAGAGGGGCTAAGCTCTTGGAGAGTTAGTTATCCTAACCCAAGGGAATATTATAATGTATTTCCTGAAAATACTAAAGTTGGGAAATAAACCCAGTTATCCTAAGTTCCTTTGGGGAGAGGAACAAAGTCCAAGTGGAGAGGAACGAGCTCCTAGAGAGACGAGTGTCAAACAGGACGCATGCAGTTTTATGGGGGAATTTCCACCATTGTGGGGGTTGGCTCTCACCATTCTGACTCTCTCACGATTCTGCAGGCTGACCATTCTCACCATTGTCACTCTGAGCATTCCGACCATTCTCAACATTCTGACCAGTCTGGCCATATTTCCCCACGAGTTCATTCTCAGGATTCTTTACATCCCTTGTCCAGTTCACGCATGCACAAAATAGACACGCAGCTAGAGCCATTTCTGCCATTTTTGAAACTCTGTAATTGATGAGTTGTCCCTTTCCCTTACTCGATTTTTGTTGTTGTGTCTTGAAGAGGCGGGTTGTCAGGCTCGTGGTTGAAGAAGAAGTTTTTCATGCCTATGGGAAACTCTCTCCAAGTGAGAGAGTTTGTTGGGAAAGTGATTTCACCTAAATGGAGTCCAGCAATAGCTACAAAGCTCTGAGAATTCATGATCCGGCTTGTTGATGAAGCCCTGCAAGGGAAGTGGGGCAGCCGATGGACTGTGGAACAATGAAGGTGCATATTTCCAGGGTGAAACAGGCATGTGGGAAATGAGAGTTTGTGAGAGGTGGGCATAAGTAGGATCCTTAGAGAGAATCCTTCACGTGCATTGTGTTATCGCATGAAGTTGTCAAGGGTCATAGGTGCATGTTGATAATACCTAAGTCTATATCCTTGCCCCGTCTCTCTCTCTCTCTCTCTATCTCTCTCTCTCTCTCTCTCTCTCTCTCTCTCTCTCTCTCTCTCTCTCGCAGGCCAGGTCCTAAATTTTTCCCTTCAACTGCTTAATTCATTTTTTTCCTCCTGTTTGAATAACCCGGTTTCCCTTGATGTCTTACCTAAATAAATCTCGGCCCGAAGCTTTTCTGTTTTTGTCTAAGGATGAACACTCATCGCCTTTTGTTTCAATCACTGGTCATTCTATTTTCCTAAGCCCGCAGCAAGCCATCCAAATATTTGTTTACATGGGCAACATTCATGGGCACAAATTGCAACACTCAAAGCGGTCCATTATGGAATAAAATCAAGAAGCAGGCATGTTCAATTTTCAACGACGCATATCCCAAGAGAAGTTTCGATCAACGACTCTCGGTCTTTTGGAACTTCAAAGTTGTTTGAGGTTAAAATACCAGGTGGAAGCCTCGAAGTTAAAGATCAAGCGTCTCTTGTCCTCCTCAGATCGACGGTCGTCATTCACTTTGAGAATCTGGGCTTCAGGAGTTTCATCATCTCCAACCCTGAATTCATCCAGAGAGCTTTATCTTGAAGATAAATATCAAGTGCCATGCGTCCTTTCAGATTAGACGGTCATGATTCACTTCGAGAGTTCAGGCTTCGGGAGTTTCGAAGCTTCTATTCTCACTTTACTCAGAGCTGCTTTTGCCCAATGTTTCAGATCTTTTCCATGCGTCCTTCTCCACCGGACGATAAAACATCTACTTCGGGAATCTGGGCTTCAGGAGTTTCAAGATCTCTGCTCAAGGTTTCATCCAGAGTGGTTTCTCTCAAAGTCCACCGATCGTTGTCACGTGTCCATCCAAATCAACGGTCATCGTTCACTTTGGAGCTTCAGCATTCATTTTAGGTCACCACATCACTCCGAGCCCATATTTATGCCAGCTCTACATACTGACCCCTCTCGGGCTCCGAAGTCCAAAGTACGTGGCATGCATCAGTGCATGCATGTGGCATCCATCTAGCACTGATACTTGGCACTCATTTCAAGAATGTTTTGACGTGTAGTCAACCTATTTTTGAGTGACACATGTCACCCCTCCATCCACGACATGCCGACATAGTGACGTCAAGCCTCCATGTCAGATCATCCTCTAGGAGGTGTTCTTGTCCAAGCACCAAAATTTGCGCCATCTCTAAGCGGGGTTAGGAGGATCCTAGAGTTGGCGAGTAGATAAGATTTAGCGGGGGCACTAAGTTAGGAGAGGTTCCCAGATCGCAGACCAGGTTCAGATCAATGACCACGCTCCATTGCGGGGACGCAACATGCTCGAAAGATAAAATTCTTGAGTGGTCCCGCAATCGAAACCGTGGTATAGCGTAAGAGCTACGTGGCAGATAGTGGTGAATTGCGGGCCCAAAAACAGTTTTGTTCTAAACCACCTTTAAAGGCCCTGCAATCACGTGCTTATAAAGCATCAAATCCGAGAGCACTGTGTGGCAACCCCCTAGGCTTTAAGCCTCATTGCAATCCCAAGAAAAATAAGTTAATGAAAATGGAGTGGGGGTTGAAACCTAGGCTCACTCCATAAATAGAATTCATGGAACGATCTGGCTGTAGAGATAGAATTGCCAGCCCGAGGTACCCCTATGGATGATTTTCTTGCGTACCCATGCCGAGCTGAGTTTGCGTCTGACATTAGGATACACTCATAGTCTGACAGAAGAGGGCGCATACAAAAGGCCTTGAATGCAATGGCCCGATCAAACTCATGCTAGTCGTGAATTGATCTGAGTATAAAAAGATCAGTTCAATGTTTTGTTAAGGGGGTCAACTCATTGAGCATAGCTCCCTATTTTGTAATATTTTGATGCCAGAACTGTTCTCTGGTTATGTATCAAATTTGAGACTTTCGCATTAATAGAAGTCAGCTTCTCTCATCTCTTTGTAAAAAACTATGCTAAAACACTCGGACATGGAGGATCCATTCGAGGGTTGTAGTTCTATTGTAATGTAGGTTTGATTACAGTATTGTTGTGACCAGTTTCAATCAGCTCCCTTGTTACCTTAATTCCCCGTACACTGAAAGGCTCGGGCATGGAGGATCCAGTCGAGTTGTTGTAGTTGTTGGATTATTGAGAGGGGGGGTGAATCAGTAATAACGTAATTATAATCCTTTTTCTTCAAATGTTATATCAATGTAGAATTATTATCCAAAAGTGAGCAGTAATAAATAAACAATCACACACATGAACAGTACACCAGTGTTTTACGTGGAAACCCAAATCGGGAGAAAACCACGGAATGTTTTTTC
>JASDQU010881882.1:44360-64037 GCA_032191745.1 Picea mariana
GCCTTTAATGGAGGGGGGGGGAGGTCCGAAATGAGTATTAAAAAGCGCTCTAAGATCTGCGTCCAGGAAATAAGCACGCATATCTATGTCTCACAATGAACTTCGTACCCCCCCTAGTGTTCTGCTTTTAACCAAAGGGGGGGGGTCCAGAATGAATATTCCTTTCAGCGGGCCCCTTGTTACATGTGGCATTGTCCTATTGGTCCAGAAGTCCTATCCCCCACATGCTATCTAACAGCCCGTCACTCATGGATGTCATCCTCCACTGAGTCCACTTGTTCCACTTGCTCTTAGGGTCGTGTCACATCCCATAACTGTTGTCAGTCCCTGTTGTCAATACCTAACCCTCTTCACTCATGAACAACCCCTTTTGGCGACTTTTACCTCCAATCACCAGCCTCCACGTCACCCGTCTGTATGCTTTGGCCACCATCATCTGCCACCTCATACCAAGTGGCCCGTTGTCCATTTATTACAAGATAACATACCCGTTATCCTGCTGACCTGTCTCCCGTGTCCAACTGACGCCAATTTTGAATAAAAATACCGTTATGCCCCTTTCATTCGTTATTCGTCCATCGCGCTAGAACACTTACATCTTATTCCTCCATTGCTTCCTCATCACCTTCATCCATAGCCAGTCGACCCCACTAACATATTGTTTATTGCAGGTACTGTTGCAGAGATGGCACCAAAGCCAAGACCAGCGGAAGGAGAAGAGAATCCTTTTCTTCCTCCTCCTGTCAACTTGGACAAAATCCCATTGGTTGATAAAGATAGATTGATCACAGATACCATTTGTGACGTCGATTTTGCAGACCTCCAGTCATGGCTCCGAGAAGTGTTTCTGGATCAAAGCGATGAAATTGGACTCTGGGAGTCCAATTTACCCCTGTACCTTTTCTCCCAGATCCATCACTTTCCCGAATTCGGCCTCAAATGCCAAGCCCATTATATCCCCGACCAGAGGGCCATCGTCTATTCATATGGAGACATCCTCTTCTTCATCACTCCTGAAGACATTGACCAGATGATGCAAATCCTTCATGCTGAATCTGCGTCCCCTTTCAATTTAGAAATCCTCACTGAGTTATATCAGAAAATGACATTTCCTCAGAGAGCTCAGATATTCAAGCTTTTCCTCCCCACTTCCGCTCAATTCCCTTCCACAAATCCCCTTATCCTTCATCCATGTTCTCCACCAAAGGAAACCAAATCATTTCTTCCCTTTGTGCCCTGCTTGGTTACTATTCTGACCAATGGGTAGATGAGCCCATCCTGGGTTTTCTGTCCATTTTCTCAAACGATGAAAATCCCACAACGCAGTTCGACTACATCACCTTCTTGGCCGATAATATTCACGAACAATTCATGAATTTTGGCACAGAGGGCATGTTTAGATATTCTTCCATACTGGCGTACATGTTCGTTTACTTTCAAGCCGACAAATTCAGTTTCTCCATGCAGAAGATGAACGCAGACGGAAGGCCCCAGCCAGTTACAGCATGGACTTCTCTTCTGAAGCGTAACTCTACTGAATATGACTTCAAAGCTTTCATTGATCAGTTTTACTACCCGGTGGTTAGCATGTTGAGTGGCAGGCCTGAGCCATGAATAAACGATGAATTCCAGAGAATTTTTCATCTCTCGGACAACGCAAAGACAAGAGACTGGTACCTGTACCAAAACCACATCGAGATTAGAGTTTTCGGGTGCGAATTGGCACCTTACAAACTACCTCAATATGTGTCGGTAAGAATCTTTGCATTAGAATATATTAGGAAGATAATGAATTCAGATGACATTCATTTTTTTCCCCTGAAGAAGAAGCAACAATTGAGAATCAAGGGGCATATTGGTTCTTTCATCTGCAATAGTCGAGGCGCAGGGGAAGAAGTGGATAGAATGTTGAAGGAGATGAAATTATTTACGAGTTTCACATGGCACTATGATCCATGCGGGATCATTTTGGAAATGCGGGTGAGAAATAAGAATATCCCGTATGTACATGAGTCTAAGCCCGAGATATAAAAGTTTGCTAATCAGACAGTATGGGTGCCTGACACCTTAGTTGAGATGGAGCATCAAGTGGAAGTGGAACAACAAACTCCCTCGATGAGTGTGCCACCCACTACCACACCTCAGGTCCCAAAGGAAAAAAGTCCTCGATAAGAGTCGCCTCCACCTATAACAGAGGTGTCATCAGAGGAGTTCCAGATGCACGCCAAGAGGCCAAAGACAATTTCAACGCCTGGCACGATAGTAGAAAAAGAAGTCCCGCCTACCACAGTAACTACCCCAGCAATCAAGCCAGTCATTCTACCTTTTGGTTCGAGCCAGCATAAGGCAATCACAACAGCAATACCAAAGAAATCCACAGATTCTCCCCTGGTTACTTAGCCAAGCAAGACTGGGCCCAAGTTGGGCATTTTCGAGAAGTACGAATTGATCAAGAAGAAGAACCAGACCTTCACTAGTAGTACTTATGCCCAATTTCAGAAGCATTCGTCCAACGCTCAGCATAGGCTTCTTTCAGCATTTGACACAGAAAAGGGTAGGATGCACATGGCCTACCTCCAGGAACAGATACCAGATCCCAAGGTTATTTCAGACTACAAAAGGGCCACCTTCGAATTCCAGGCGAAGGACGTGCATCCAGCAGATCAGATGGATCTGCACAAACAAACAGGGGAAATGGTTTTTCACACATTGGCACATGCTTTAGCATCTGCAGAAAAATTTCAGGTATCATTGAACAATTCTCAGACACAACTCAAGCTGGAGAAAATATCATCTTTCGCAAAAGACAACATAATCAAGACGTTGGAAGAGCTAGTCCTCAAGATTGGCTACGACCCTACAAACGTCAAAGCGGCAGAAGAGATGTTAAAGAAGAAAAATGCAGACATCACATCCTTAAGAAAACAATTGAAGCTCCCTCCCACAGAGGACTCACAGGCAAAGGAGATAGCAGATAAAGAAGGTGAGAAGGATGAGATGCTAAAGTTGCTTATGGAGCAAAATGCTCAGCTCAAAGAGATGGAGGCTGAGATGGAGAGATTACTGAAAGAGAAAGAGCATATGAAACCAATGGAATTCATTCTATTGAGTGTTATTCCTATCTCAGGAGAAAGCACAACAACAGTGACATCGATACCATCTGCAACACTAGTGTCACTACCAGAAGGAACAACAGACCTTGCCAAGTCCATGGAGAGGATGAACCTGCAAGAGACAGAAATCAGCAGGCTTAAGAAAGAAGTGGAGAACCTCCAAGAGCTCAAAATTTCCTTCCAGACAATCCTATCCAAAGAAAAGCAGGTAAATGAGCATCTCAGGAAGGAGTTACAGCAGCTCCAAAAGCAAACAATGGCAGGGAAAACTTTGGCCGAGGTCAAAGAGAATGTATGGACAAACACCACCAAGTCCATAAATGAAATCTGGCCAATGATTCAAATCATGTTTGAACAAAATGAGTTTCTCCAGAGGAGCAAATAGGTTGTTGAGAAAATTAGAGTGGAGTTGGGAGACATGCCAGCACAAGCAAATGAGATCATCAGGTTCCTGAATTCCAAGACCAGAGAGGAACTTGAAAAATTAAAAATCGAGGATAGAACAGAGACGATACTTGAGGTAAAAAGGGTTTTAACCAAGAGAAGTCTAATGCTTCAGCTTGAGGAAAAGGTTCAAGTCATGGATCAAGGAGTACAGAAGTTCTTCAATAAGATTGATGCTCTCCAAAAGAAAGGCCTACCTGGTCTGAAGGTCATTAATGACAAACTAATGACACTCCCTGATTACAAGAAGAGATTGGCTGAATTGTCTAAGGACAGTTCCAAGTTTGCAGGGATACAAGGGAGAATCACAGGCAAAGCATTCATGGATGCCCTGTAGTTGGATATTAGTATCCAACACGAGATTAGATATATATTCCTCATTAAGCCTACATTTGCTAAGTATACAGACATGGATGAAGTGTATCGGAGATTACTTAAAGTCACAGTGCCAAGTCATCTCAGATGGGAAGAAATTTGTGATCTATTAGATTAGCATATGAGTTGTCACAATCCAGTCACCTGTCCAATCAGAAGAGGTTGCGAAGGCACCTCGCCAACGGCCTACCCCATAAATTCCGCATGCATTTGTACCGAGTCATCAATCAGTTTTGATTAGTTAAAGTAGTTAGACTAAAAATAGAATGAGCACATCGTGATCAGTTATGACAGGAACGTTTGTATTTTGAATTGTAAATACTTCATCTTTCGAAGTATTGAGGGTTGTTGATTCGCACACCCTATCGCTATCAAACTGTAATATTTTTTAAGAGATCTGCCATTAATAAAGAGGAGGCACTTTTACAAGATTCTTGTGTGTGTTCACTGGTGATGTTAATTTTCTAAGTTGAATGTTTTTCTTTCTCTGTAATCATTTTTTTTTCGAGAACTAATCTTTAAGAGTAATGTAATGTTGCAGGATTTATCTTTGACACCTTGTTTCCGATTCTAAAGATTTTAATGTTTATCTTCTGATATCTTCGATTAAGAAATTCTTAACTGCTTGTTAGTCGAAGTTATTTTTCTTATCTTTTCTTCTGTCCATCATTTAAATTACTAAAATATCCAGTTGAGTACATTATCTCGCCCTGTGAAAGTCTTCTTTGGTGTTTCTGGTTGTATCTTATAGTTGATTAAATGCATACCCCATAGCCCAATGGATGTGTAGACTGTCTCAACCAATTTATAAACTCTTTGACAACAAAACCTACAGTTTCTTTACCTAGCCTAATATATAAAATAAAAACATAGCTAAATCATATAGAGAGATCCCTCTCTGAAGTTTGAAGGGCTAGATCCCAGCTTTAAATGCGGTTGGATAAAGTTACCTTTGTGGATTCCTTCTTTGTCAACCTCTAGGAAATTTACCAAGTGCTAACATGTGCGATGCAAACACAACATAATCATGACATATTTGTCCACATAGTGGGTGCCTCATTTAGTACTTCACCATAGAAACACATAGTCAATCGAACATCAACACACAATCTTCGACTGCATTTATTCTTTCCCATACCTGAGATGCAAAAACAACGTAATCGATCAAAAGAAAGTAAAATCATGACACCTTGGTATAAGTTGGTCTACTTGTAATTACCTGGTATAAGTTGGTCTACCTAAGGATTGCTAGAGAGTGTCTGTGGTTGTGGTTGACTGCCAAAGTTGAGGGTTTGGTGGTATTGTTGGTTGGTGGTGGTTTTGGGGCTATCGGAGGTGATGTTGTTGCTGGTGTTGATCTTGGGGCTGGTGAGGGATACTGCGAAATCTGCTAAAAAAAAAATGCCATTTCAACACGATCTGCTAAACTGCATCAACAATACATAACATGGACATATATAATATGATCAAATCATTGATAACTCATGGATTAGAGAGCCTTAGTAGCTATAACAACAAATATACCTACAACTCACAATACCATATCAGTATGCTAAGCTTGTGACATTGCAGAAAGTAAAAACTTAATATTTGTATACCTTAGAAAGGGAAAAATCGACCGGAGCCCAAAGTCTTCGTTATATAGAACGGCTAGACTCCAAACTTGGATTTGAAAACCATCTCGACTCCCAACCAGGGTTAAAGTTGAAGTTTTCATTATGGTGAGGACCATTGAATCGCATTAAATTTTTTAAATAAGGTGATGAAATTGGATGTTTTCATTGCAGGTGGAGAAAACTTGGCGCATTAAATTCCTTCACATATGAAAAAAATGATAACGAGAAAAGAGATTTATAAACACATAATTATAATTATAATATGCTTAATGCAATAATACTTTGCATTGTCAATGTAATTTATTTTTTTAACACTGCATGTAGAATTAATTTTTAACACTGCATGTAGAATTAATTTTTAGAAGAGAAAAACTACAGAGTTATTTTCAATTTACTCTTTTTTTGGAGTTATTTCTAAGAAATATACTTTTTTTGTCTCAATGTTTTATTTTTTGAATTTTTTCACTATAATAAGAAGAATCAAATTTTGGTGAAATCACCATATTTTTTTATTTAAATTACATTTTTGAGTGCATAAATGGGAACCTTAGGGGCAGTCCATTATACAAACTCAACCACTCAAATCTACAGTTCCAACAATATTTGGCCGCACTTCTAGAAAAAATGATCAAAAATTAGTGCATGTCCCCAATGATGTTTGAGTATAGCCAATTGGGTCCCGAGCTTGTCTCTCTTGAGGACAATCACTCTCACATGCCCAAGAAACCCTTGATGGCAGTAGAAAAGAAAAATGGCGAAGCAAAAGATTCTATTAACCTATTTCTTGAACAAGCTCTCGCGCGACAGAGAGACGAAATGATGGAGAATTTTTCACACATCATTCAACGCATGCTGATAGCAACAGATGCATCTTGATCAAGCGACCATTTTGGAGGAACCTCTGCCTTCAAGGTATAAGTTAATTTTGATATTCCCATATTTGAAGTTTAAATGGATGTGGATGCCCTAGAAAAATGGTTAAATCTATTAGAATATTATTTCTCTGTTCAAAATTTTTCCAACAGGGAAAAGATCACCTTTGCACTCCTCAAGTCTCTCCCCCATGTCAAACATTGGTGGGAAACTTACTGGGAGAAAATTTCCATAGAGGAATCTGGAATATATGGGGCCGAGCCCACTTGAGAATTTTTGCGGATGTGGTCAAAGAACAATATTGTCATTATTACTTTGGGAGGTCATCTCTATAGGATACCAGAGGTAGTTTCGACTACTGCTCCACCAAAACAGTGCCGCAAGGTAATCTCTCATAATGAAAAATCCATCCTCTTCACAATTTTTTCAAAGGATGCATAGAAGACCACTACAACCATTGCATCCTCAACACCTTCTATCCATCAAAAACATATTCTTTCTTCACCCACAATCATGCCTACACAATGCCTCATCAAGCCTAGAGACAACAGATTGGTGGAGCATATTCAACCCTGCCAGCAACAGGCTTGTGACAGTCTTCCACAGACCAAGCAACATAACTTCTCCATAAAAGCACGCAACTCACCAAGATTCAGATTCAGAAAATGATTTCCTCTCTTCCCTCGGCACTCAAGGCAATGGAAACCATTTCTTCCTAAGGGGGGAGGATTGATCCAGGTGGATATTGGTGGCCACCCACCTGTTCCAACTGGTTCCTTTTGTCAGTTTTTAGTTCAGCACGTTCTTCTGTACTTCTTTGTAATGTTGGGTTCTACACTTCCGGGGATGTCTTAATCCCTACACACCTTCCAAGTGGATACGGGTGGCCTCCCACCTAATCCAACTGGCTTATTTTGTATGTTTTTGTGTCATCACATCCTTTTGTACTTCGAGGGCCATTTTGGGGCCCTAAACAATGTTATTTTGGCTCGACATAGTCAAAATATAGACGGAGTCAGAGTTTGATGGTGTAAAGTGTATTTCTCGAAAAGACCTTTCCAACAGGCCATCACATGCCTAAAACGAAGATCGTATCCAAAAGTTACGACCCCAGGAAGTTAATGTACTAACTTACCCAAACGGGGCCCACATGACTTTTGGTGTTTCATCTCCTAGGGTTAGGTTTTTGGATGTCTAGGGTTTTGGCATTCTTGTTTAACATAAAAAGGCCTTCAGAGCCTCATTGTAATCATATTCTTGTGAATGAGCGTAGCCGTCACAACTCTTCTTAAAGATAAATCTGCTACCATTCTAGCGAGTCTCTGGAAACTTTCATGAGTGTTTCATTATAATATCTTTGATTTCATTTCGTTCCAAACACAATCCAGATCAAAATTATCCTAGAGGGAGTCCAGCAGCAGCTATAGAGCTCGGAGAATTCCTGATCCGGTCTATTGTTGAATCCCTAGAAGGGAAGTGGGGCAGTTGATGGACTGTGGAACAGAGAAGGTGCATATTCCCGGGGCATGACAGACATGTGGGCAATCAGAGTGTGTGAGCATTGGGCGTAAGTAGGATCCTTGGAGAGAATCATTCCTGTGCATTGTACAGCTTCCCATATCCTTAGGCTAGCCTAGAATTCCTTTCCCCTGGGTGGATTTTAGTCCCAGGTCAGGGGTTACCCACTATTGATAGCTTGGAGCAGTGTGGTCTAAGGCTGGGAGGTTCGTGGAAGGTCTGCATGTAGTTGGTGGTGTTCTCATAAAAATATAAGTACCAATTATATGTTAATTTTACATGCTAAGTTTAAATGTTGTGTATCTTGTACATGTGTTAAAATGTTATAAGAATTCCCTATATATATTGCATGTATGTGTTATTTTCGCTTACACATGAATATGTGCATGAGAAAAATGTCTATCTCTGTTTAAATTGCATTATATATATATATATATATATCAAAGCATGATAGATAGTTTCAAGTAGCATGACATGTCCTGGGTGGTTGGGTATGTTACAATCTGGGTGTTAGAAGAGTTGGTTTTGAGTTGGTGGCGTTTTCCCTGGCAAGGATTGTCGAGGGACGCTACAATCTGGTATCAGAGCAGATTGATAAGTTTTTTTTGTATTTATAGCAAGAGGAATTGACCCATCAAGAGGAAAACTTCTTATGGAGTTTTCTCTTCAAGGGCTTTGTGAGGACACCTATTCTAAATTTAGACTGCAGTACTTGCAGCTTCGTCCCAAAATGATAATGGAAAAATTGATCATACATCATGGCTCTAGCTGCTTCACAAATTGTTTTGTTCTTTCTTTCTGCAACCCCATTCTACTGGGGATTCTAAGGCACAATCATCTCCCTCTTAATCTCGAAATCTCGACAGAGCTCATCATACTTGTAGGAGTCAAACTCTTTACCATTGTTAGTTATGAAAACACGGATGTGTCTACCTGTCTGATTTTCAACAAGATTCTTGAAATCTTGAAATTTGTTGAAAGATTCATCTTTAGTCTTTAAAAAAATAAATCCAAGTTTTACGAGAATAATCATCAATAAAAATGATATAGTAAATACAACCATTCATAGATGGAGCAGTCATAGGCCCACAAAGATTAGAATGAATTAGATAAAAAAATGCCATTAGATTTTCTATTGCTGTGAGGATAAGATTTATTTGTATTCTTACCGAGAGCATAACCTCTACAAACACTATCGTGGTCAAATGAAAACATCGTCATACCTGTTACCATCTTTTGCAAACCTAGAAGTGCATTGTAGTTGAGATGTCCATGTCTTCTGTGCCATAGCTCGCAGGGGTTTATCATCTCCTGAGCTAGTGCTTGAACAACTTGACCTTTTATTTTGTAAAGTCCACTCTCACGAGTTCCAATAGTCATGGAAATGATCAAATATCCATTTGAGGGCCACATGAGAGCCTTCCCTTTGGTGAAGGCTATTGAGTATCCTTTGTTTTCTAACACTGCAACTAAGATTAGATTTTTCTTTAAACCAGGAACATAAAGAATTTCATCAATATTAAATATATTACTTGATTGAAGCTGGAAAGAAGCAGATACAAACCCTTTTATGTCATAAGTACCATCATCACCAAGTTCTACCTTTACATTGAACTTCTTATCCCGATAGTTTGCAAGATTTTGTTTGAAGCCTGTCATGTGTTTGGAGGCACCGTTGTCCATTAAACAAACCTCTTCCAACTTGGTTATAGTTCCAGAAAGAGCTAAGATGAGGTAATATTATTGATGTTGTTCTTTCTCTTTGGTGGCTGCCCTGGTTCTTCTTCTTTGAGGTTCCTATTGAGGATATACTTCTTCAGTGGCCACTGAGGCATGGAACTTACCTTTTCTTCTCTGCTGAGAGGGAGGGTTCCTGCAATCTTTTGCATAATTTCCTAGCTTATTGCAGTCAAAACATCTTATTTTAGATAAATGAGGATTAAGGTGAGATAGCTTACATTGAGGTTTCTTACCTTTTCCTTTAGTTTGAGGAAACTTCTTCCATCTCTTGGATTTAGCTGAAAGGGCATGATCTCTTAGAATTGAATGCTCATTTGTACTTTTGAGTCTTCTTTTTTTTTCTAAGCAGTCATGCCATAATCTGTCAAAGTTTGTTTGAGCTTCTCTTCCATTAGCCTGTCTCTTCTTGTATGCTTCCCTGCCAATATTTGAAGTGGGTTCTTCTATTACCCTAGTAACCAACTCATCCAAGTCACTCTTTTATAGGATGTTGAGTATCATACACTTCCAAGCATTGAAGTTGGAGGCCCCTTCAAGTCTATCTTTAGCTTTGACTAAAGAAGAGGCCATGCTGAGTCCTGGATCAGATTATGAAGATGATATCCTGTTGATCTGCAAAACAAACCCTAAAGAATGGATCTACATAGGCTCAAGTATACAATTCTTGAGCTCTTTGTATGCCCTAAGCTCTGATACCATGTGAGAATTAGGGAAAATTGAAAAACAAAATGCTTTAAAAAATTTTGTTCACTAGATCAACATAAAGAAGAAGACATGTAAATAGATCTCGAAGAAAATAAATTTTCTGAGTATGAAAAATTAACTTTTATCTTACCTCTTGATTCAATGATAG
The DNA here is from genome assembly GCA_032191745.1 of Picea mariana. Lineage (NCBI taxonomy): Eukaryota > Viridiplantae > Streptophyta > Pinopsida > Pinales > Pinaceae > Picea > Picea mariana. The sequence continues at coordinate 54,893 of JASDQU010881882.1, forward strand.
ATGTACCTGTCACATGTGTGGATGTAAGCCTCTGTAAGTATGCTCAGACTTTAGTTTAGGTTCATGGATCAAACCTCTAGGTTTTGATCTCTGTCAAAGAGGATTGTGGGACAGTTTTTCCATGGATGGAAAACCTTAAAGAAAATAGCAATAAAAGCTCAGATTTAACAACAATATCCCTAGCATAAAACCCTACAATAAACAGAGATTAGGCAAAGGAATGAGATCATGACAGGTAAGCAAACCCTCCACTAGTAAACAACAAAACCCTCACTCAGAAATATGGACAACAAATTGAAAAACCCCCACAGGGATCTTAGCACTCCACGCGGCAGCAAGAGGGCATCCCATACAACAAAGGAGAGGGCCTAGATAGAGGTCGCGACACCTGCAAACAGTTATGTGTCCCTAAAGATAGATCTAACACCCACAGAACAAGCCCGACAGCTAAAGGGAGGAAACTCTGGTTCAAGAGATCATGTCTGACAGCCCTTAGAGGCACTTCACAACTCAAAGGAAACAAATCCAACAAACCTCAGCATACTCCAAAGAAGAAACTTCTAGCCAGCATAGAAATCACAGATTTGTAACTGATAATCAAGGGTAAGGCCACACCAACAAGAGGGAAGAGTCATTGAGGTAGCCACAACATGTAGGGAGATGAGAGAGTGAGTGTGAGTGTATAGAAAGGCAATATGGTAGGGTTATATCTATAGTTAGGGAGAGGGGTTAGGGTAATTAGGATTACAATTAATTATTGACATTTAATTAATATAAATATTAATTAATATGTCAATTAACATTTAATTAAAACCCTAATTACATAAAAACCCCAAACACATAAAATAAATCCCAGTCAGATAAAATAAAACCTAATCACATAAACCAAGAGGGAAAGAAAAACAACAAGGGGGTTCCTGTTAAGATAAAGTCATGGGGGGTTTTGTTAGCGCCGCCATTTTTCCTTTCCATTTTAGAGCCGATTTGGAGTCACAATGTGGCCCATGTTCCCAAACATGCGAAGTCAGGGACGTATCATAGTGAGTTTGAATTCAACAAATGGCGGGTTGGCCCTCGGAAATGGGAAGGGGTGTCAAAGTCGTAAATTGTATACGTGGTATAGATGTGTCTCTTCTAGAAAGCGGAATCCCGTTAAAAAAAAATCCCTACCTGTCCAAGTCAGATCAAATGGGTAATAGAGGTTGCGTTGACAAGTACTGTAGTTATTATCAGTTCATCCTGAAGGTCGAGGGAATGAAAAATCATGACGTTCGTATTATGCATGCTCAACAAACCTTGTCACCTACATCCTACATGCGGGGATTTTCCATGGAAAACCTCAAACTCAACTTGAAACATCTTGTTGCCATAAATTTACTGCCTTCCAGTATGATTTATTTCTCCTGGTCGATTCATTATAAATCTCATACGTTCATCATTCTCCACAGTCTGAGAACCAGCACAAAACTCCATTCACGATTCTCTTTATCAGTTTAGCTTGTTTAAAGACTTCCCTCCCATGCATTTGTGAAATTCACTCTGTGCAAGACACTCCTCGGTCATGCCATGGAAACCTCTCAGAGCACAGGGAAGGGCGCACAGAGCAGCAGAACCAAACAATCCAAGCCCCAAAGAGATTGGGTCTCATTTCCACCCGCGGCCACCATTCCCAAAGGCGTGCAAGGAACCATTTCTTCGCCTATAGGAGAGTTCATAACAAGTTGTGGAACAGCCAAAGCAGAGAAATTTGTGCTAGAAAAGGAGATGCTACAAGGTTTTTCCTCCCAACAATAGTTGCCTCAAAGGAGAGGCAGGCATAGAAAGAACCAGGAAATCATGAAATTTCAAGTTGCAGAAGAGTCGTGCGTCAGATTGATCGTTGAAGAACTACTCAGACGCTCCATCCGTCTAGAGCCTGTTGAGGAATCAGGCCATGAATATAGGGGAAGAGTGAGGAAAGGTGACGTTTCAAGAGAAAATGAGGAACAAGCAAAACTAGCTATTGCCGAGATGTATCAGGAAAAATGGGAATTAAGGTGACAACTAGAGACAAAGGCCACGGAAGCATCCGTTGCACAGAGTCACCGGGGAAAAATGGCATGGTTGAAGAAGCAACTCAAAGATGCACAAGATGTTATCATACAAATGCGAGAGGCACAAAGGTTAGCAGGAGAAAGGCATGAGGAGTGTCCCAGGGAATGCGAAGTAGCTGGAAGGGAAGTCCGCATGGTTCCTACCAATGCACAGAAAGAGAAAGCTTAGCGGGCGTCAGTCCCTTCATGACAATTTTGAGAGATACGTGTTCCTCTGAAGTATTGTTCCATTTTGATAATGGCCAAGAGAAACAAACATATTTTTACTGCGCACAGTCCTCTGACAGATGGGCGCGTTACAAAAAATAGAGCCATTATTACAAACAACAAGTTTGTGACAAACACCTGTTCACGAAATACTCGATCAAGAGAATACAACGCCAAATGTTTCCTCCACATTAGAACCTGACCGGCGATCAGACCTCGCGACAAACTTGAAGACAATCGTTGGTGGACAAGTGTACCTATTACCTATTTTGGATAATTCCATATGAAGCGTCTCTGTCGCATGTGGCACATTCTTCCTAGTTTAGGGTTAGAAGTTAGAAAACAGGGTAGCCCAAGCGATGCCCTGGTCTATATATTCCATTTTTTTTAATGTAACTAGGGTTGGTTGGAAAATTTTGGTAGACGATAACTGTTGTGTGTAATCTGAAAGTTTTGACTGGAATTTAATGCAAAGGTCCTATGATTTGATGAAAAGATTCTAGTTGTGGTAGTTGGATGTATTGTGCTTCTTTCCTTGCATATGTATTTTCCTATTATATGTATTTCATATCTCTTTTCTGTCTATTTCTAAACGAATTATCGAACCTGCGGATTCATTGTACTGTGCCCCTTGTTCGCACCACTTAGACAAAATGGTTTTCCTCTTAAGCTAACTCTGAATTCGTCCACAACGACGCTCTTGAGTTAATTCCTATCTTTTTCTCCTTCCACACTTTATGGTTTACAATGAAGGTTGTTGCTCGCCTAGCCTTCTCCTCTCAAATCCAGTCATTGAGTCATTTGTCCTGTATTTCCGTCAGATCGACCCCATATCCCAAGACTTACTTTTTTGTGCCAATATAACCGGAACCCATTTTATCATAGGTGTTAGATCTAGCCATTGTTTTCAAAGTCATATCCTGCGCAGATACTGCGCCATTTCTGAGAGAGCCCTCTCCAGATCCGAAAGGCTAGTTTCGGGTCGCAAAGTTGGTTGAAAAAGTTACCTACGTCGTCTGTTTATCATCCAAACAAATTTACGGAGTGCTAACATTACGGCGTCGTTGTCGAGGATGAAGTTGAAAATATTTTCCCTAGGAGAATGACAAACGTTGCAATCTGACCCCTGCGGGTAACAGAGGGACAAACACCCATATCGGCTGAAATTTTTACCTTGGTGACTCCAGTCCAAACAATCCAATACCCTCAAGTAGCACTACTCATAAAAAATGGCTCCAAAGATGTTTTACACCAGGGAAAATCCCGACCCAAACCCTTCTAAGAATGTGTGCAACCCCAAGAAGATTTTGTGTAAAGTTAGGGAGTAGGCATCAGACTCGTTTTATTTCCTAGATAGAAGCTTGTCCTTTCCCAAAGATGGCGCGTAGATCATTGACAACCTTGAGTTTGACATAATTTTTGAGAAAACTCTATTTAGGTCTAAGTCAAAAACCAGTTTGGACAAGACTGTTTTTGACCCGAAAAATTTCCAAGCTCTGGTGACAAATAATATTCCCCCAAATCTGAATCCCGCTAGGGCCATGGATACCAAATTCGCTCCCCTAATCTTGTCGACCTAGTTACATGACTTGCCTCAGAATTATAACCAAAGAATCAGACTCTACGATGTTGAGGGAAATGTTTCCACTGAGAGACACCTATAATGGTTTAACGACTTCATCTACCTGGAAGAGGTGCACTATGCAGATGAAAAAATGAGGCTCTTTGCACAGAGCCTTTCAGGAGATGTAAGAAAGTGGTTCAAATATCTCCCACCTGCAAGCATTCAGGACTTTGCCGCCTTCGAAAGTTCATTCCTAAACAAATGGGGAGATAAGAAAAACCCTTTGCAGTTGTTAACACAATACAATAATATGAAGAAAGAGCCCGAGGAGATGATGCAGGAATTTTCGGCTCATTTTTTGAAGGTGTAAAACTCCATCCCTGCGGAAGTGAAACCTTCCCCCAGTGTTGCGTAGTTGCGGTATGCAGACTACTTAGATAGTGACTTTTCTCTATTGCTGAGAGAAAGAAGATCGACGAGTCTGGATGCTATAATAAGAAACATGGTTGAGGTTGAGGTAAACATGATGGCATCAGGAAAAATGAAACCAAGGTTCAATCGGGGTGACAAGGTACCCCAGGGAGACGCACAGCCATCGACGTCGCGGTCCTCAGACGATAAATTCAACATCATGATGAAGACCATGGAGAAGTTGATGGAGAGGATGTCCATGGGAAACAGGCCTGTTGCGTGAGAGAAAAATGACCCACAACCTAGAAATCAAAATCTTTGGAGGGGTCAGGTTCCTCAAATCAAGTAGCGAGACCCAGGTGACTAGCAGACAAGACCTCCTTTCTAGAACAAATACACAGATGAGGATTTTGACCAGACTTTCGATGATCAAGTGCGTTGTTTTGATGAAAAAAACCCGTGCGTGTTCCTAATGAAGAGCGAGCATGATTGGTATATGAGCACAAATGAAGAATTTTTTCCAGAGACTGATGATGGTATGATACTCGAAACAAACAATGCCCCATCTTGGGAGATGAAATAATTCAATAAAGGTTATCAAAATGCTATCATGCAGTTCCATAAGAAGTAAAACCTCAGGAGAAAAGATGTACCTGCTGAGATGCAACAAATGAACCCTGTGAGGAACACTACAATGGATACACCTTCCACTAGCCGACCCAGACCAGACAGCATGGCCAGGGACGCGACAAAAAAGGCCAATTCTAAGGAGGAGGTCCCCAAAAAAGTTTCGGAAACAGGACGGGAAACGAGCGGAAAAGAGGTAGAAAAAACTTGTTCCCCTTTTAATTTTGAACATTAAATGGCTAAAATCAAGATCTTTGTCCCTTTCAATGAGATTATTAAGAAAGCTGAGTATCGGGAACAAATCATTAAAATGTTGAATATGGAAGGGACCCCCGATACCCTGAATATACGAGACGATAATCCCGCCATCCTGTTCGGTCCACACGTCGAAGAAATGATTGATGCTAAAGACGTCCCTCTGTTCTATATCGGTCTGAAGATTCACGACCTGACCTTGGATAATGCCATGCTCAATTATATCACGTCACAAAATCTCGTGCCAAAGGTGATCATGGATGAATTGGGTTTGGAAGTCACTAGGCCATACAAAGAAATTTTCTCCTTCGATTCGAGGAAGGTCAAATGTTTGGGTCTGATCAAAGACCTAGTTGTGTCGTTGGCTCTAATCCCTGCTAAGAACATGGTCATGGACGTAGTCATCACAGACATACCCCCAAAGTTTGGCATGATTCTCTCGAGATCATGGGCTGCAAAGTTGAAAGGTACGTTACAGATGGATATGACGTAGGCCACTATCCCTATCTTCGGTCGTGACAGAAGGGTGTACAGAGAAGTGTTGCTGAAATACATGGTGAGCAGCAAGATGTATCCCAACAATCATCCTATATATTTCATCGACACTGAAGTGGGTTTGTCTATATTCTACAATGATTTTAGCTTTGGAGAAGAAGGATCATCAACCATCACAACAGTTGACGAGAAAACCGCACAGGAAACGATAGAGTGCGTCGACCCGGAAGACCGCACGGAAAATGGGGTGTGGAACATGATTTTTGATGACGCGGTCAATAGAGAAGGAGATGGGGATAGAATATGGGTAAGCCCCCCTGAAGCAAGCACAAAGTTGTGGTCATACAAGCTCGCGTTTGAATGCACTAACAACATGGTCGAGTATGAAGTGTTGATCTTGGGCTTGAAAGTTTTCAAAGAACTAGGTGCGTAGAGGATAGCAGTGCGTGAAGATTTTGAGTTGATCATAAATCAGGTGAAGGGTGTGTATTAGACCAAACACCCCAGACTGTGCACGTACAAAAATTTGTCTTTGGACCTTCTCGAAGGATTTTCAGAGTATGACCTCGACCTCAGTTTTCAATATTCCCACCCTTCTAGATAAAAGATATGAAATCAACGTCAAGCACATGCCGACATTACTTGACAATATCAAACACTGGTAGGTGTTTGACGATGAAAAATAGGTGGAAAGATTCCTCCTTATGAGTGACGAGTTCGCTAAGAAAAACATCGACAGGGAATACTGTGGCAACGAAGATGAGAGTGCAAATGTCCACAGTAATGACGAACCTTTCCAAAAATAGATCGTGGGAAGGGATATAATTCAACTGAAGAACAGTATCATTCCAAAGGGGTTGGTGCCGCTAGAAACGTTGTTTGACAAGAATGATGTGGCTAAGAACCCCAAGATAACTACGAGTGAAGAAGACGTGGAAGACTACAACATCAGGACTGAGGAAGACCCAGAGATGGAAAAATTATCAAACACACTCAACCCAGAGGTCAAGCAGAATTACGTAAAGCTCATGAAGGATTTCCCATACGTTTTTGCGTGGAACTATGATGATTTGAAATTATATGACACGAAGGTGATCCAACACATTATCCCTCTCAAAGAAGACCAGAAGCCTTTCAAACAGAAGCTGAGGCGGATAAACCCCCTGTTGTTTCCGCTGATCGATAAAGAGGTAAAGCAACTTTTCGACGCCAAAATTATTGTATTTTTAAGATTCTCGAAGTGGGTAGCTAACCTAGTACCTGTGACAAAGAAAAGAAGTGAGATAAGACTATCAAAAGGTAGTGGGATCTCAGAAGATGTCCATGCTGGACGGTTTCTCGGGATATAATAAAATATTGGTCCACTCGGACGAGAGAGAGAAGACGACCTTCACCACTCCATGGGGAACGTTCATGTATGCTAAGATGTCATTCGGCTTGATGAACGTCGGTGCCACCTTTCAGAGGGCGATGGACATCGCATTTTCTAATGAAAAGGATAAGTTCATCATGATTTATTTGGACGACATCACAGTGTATTTTGCTCAATTTTATGTGAGTTCTCATAACCAAACCATTAAAAACATAATAAGAAGGAAGGAAAGTCTCACAACCAAACCATTAAAAACACAATAAGAATGCAGGAAAGTCTCACAACCAAACCATTAAAAAAACCATAACCACGTAGGAAAGTCTCACAAGTAGGGAAGTGGTGTGACTTCCACAAAATCCCTTGGAGAAACACCGATGAATGTCACTTGAAAATGTCATTGGTGGCCGAGGAAAATACATGAAGCTGAACCTCGAGTCAGAATCTGATCCAGAAAATATTGAAAATAGACAGATCATCGACACAGACCCCACTGCCACTGTCGTGACCACAACAATTTAACAAGAAGAATCAGTAGATCCTGAAGAGGGGGAGCGCCTCTTCCATTCACATATGTGTGTGAAGGGGACCCCGTTGCATTTCATTGTTGATAACGATAGCCAGAAGAACCTCATCTCATATAAGGCCGTCAAACAGGTGGGTTTGTCAACAACACCACACCCGCAGCCATACAACATCAGTCGACTTCACCAGGGACAAGATCTTTGTGTTATCCAACAGTGTCGCTTGTCTTATGGAATCCATCCCTTCAAGGATGAGGTAATGTGTGATGCTTCCCCTCTTGATGTCTATGATGTGGTTTTGGGCCAACCATATATGTGGAGATGTCATGTTGTCTATGAGTCTAGACCTCATTGTGTCATTATTACTTTGGGAGTTCATCTCTATAGGATACCAGAGGTAGTTCTGACTACTACTCCACCAAAACAGTGCCACAAGGTAATCTCTCATACTGCAAAATCCATCCTCTTCACAGTTTGTTCAAAGGATGCACAGAAGACTGCTACAACCATTGGAGCCTCAACACCTTCTATCCATCAAAAACACATTGTTTCTTCACCCACAATGATTCCTACACAATGCCTCGTCAAACCCAGAGACAACAAATTGGTGGAGCATATTCAACCCTGCCAGCAACAGGCTTGTGGCAGTCTTCCACAGACCAAGCAACATAACTTCTCTAGCAAATCACGCAGCTCACTAAGATTTAGATTTAGAAAATGATTTCCTCTCTTCCCTAGGCACTCAACACAATGGAGACCATTTCTTCCAAAGGGGGGGGGGATTGATCCAGGTGGATATTGGTGGCCACCCATAATCTAGGTGGATAATCTCCAAATTAGATATATTTAAAGTATTCAAAATGAAAATTAAAGCTTACAAAGTGGAAGAGCTCGTCAACAGCTTTCCGGTGACAATCGTTTCGGGAAAAACGACCTCCAGATGACAAAGATATCAGCAGTGGGAGTTTCGTCAAAGATGGTGAAAAATGGTTAGAAATGGTGTAATTTGGGGCTATGGGAATTGAACCCAAGACCTTGTGAAAAGGCCACCATAACCCCATGGTTGGGTAAAAGGGGGTGGTCAAGGGCTTAGCCCTTGACCTTGCCAACACCGAGGCCCCCTTGGTATTTAAATGTTATATTAAAACCATATGTTATAACCCATTAATCCATACCATATCGAATCGCCAACCATATAATACGCCCAAATATCATATGTTAAAACTATATTCCAAAACCATATGTATTAAACCAAATCGCGCCAAAAAACAAAGTTCAAATCACATGTTATATCAAAGTATATGTGGTGGGAGGAGAAGCCCGCGGGTTTGACCCCAGGACTTCCACCCCCCTAACAACCATAGCTACCAACGCACCACCACCATGGGACGTGGTAAGAAGTGGCAAAGAAAATTTAAAAAGTGAAAGATTTGGGGGATTTTGGAGGGCGTGTGGCCCATAACTTGCGCCTCTTTTTTAACCATTGTTTTTTTATTATTTAAATGAGGCACGGGCATGAATTTCGAGGTGGAGGAGTTTTGATGCAGGTAGAGACTGGCATGTAGATCGAGGTGGTTTTGCACACAGATCGAGGTGGTTC
>JASDQU010881883.1:0-19890 GCA_032191745.1 Picea mariana
GTATCCTCATAGTGTGCTATCATTTCTTCCATGAAAGTTGTCCAAGTGATGAGTGATTTGCGAGAACAAAGCCATTGATACCATACAAATTGATTAGGTTCTAAATATAAAGAAGCAATTTGTACCTTTTGTGTATGTGGCACATTATGGAGATCAAAGAATTGCTCCATCTGAAGTATCCATGTGATTGGGTCCTTGCCATCAAACTTTCTCATATCGATCTTAGGAACGTGGTTGGTCTTCAAAGCAAAGTTGGAGTTTCTCCATTCTTGATTCACCTTCCTTGTATCCTCATCATGAATTTCATGGGATGCATTTTCACTTTCAGGTGTCTTCTCTGTTACGAAATTCTTCAATACTTCCATGATCTCCCCTTTTAAACCATCTATCTTAGTATCCAACTTAGCTTCCATTGAATCCATCTTAGTATCCAACNATCTTGCATTGAATCCATCTTAGTATCCAACTTAGCTTCCATTGAATCCATCTTATTTTGTAGTTCATTTATGTCCCTACACATTTCTTCACCTTCATCAAGAGTCCAAGTACGATTTTCTGGAGGCTTATTTGGTGTATAAGTTCCCTTTTTGGGTGGCATGTTGGCAAAGTATCACTTTTGAACCTTGATTTTGAGGTGGTTCTGCTAGACAATATTTCTTCTATTGTATCTCCCAAGTTTCATCCCTTCTGGGTATGAAACTTTTTTTTATGTATTTCTCTGATATTTCTTCTCTTCAATGCCACAGGTCTGATCAAAATTGGATGTGCCAAGTGGAATTTACAGTAACTTCTCCACAAATTGCCGATTTTTGGCCTTTCCAGGAGATCTTACTTGTATAGTGTGCCCCGCACAAAATAATTGATATAAAATTCTAAAACTTGCACCAGAAATACTACAGACTATCCACGATCCAATGAAACTGGTCCCATGCAATTTGGATACTCTAGGAAGATGTTATGATTGTTTTACCTGTAACACCTTCTTGAGACTAAGCAATAGGATTAGTCAGATACCCTATCTTAAACAGGGTGTATCTACAAATTTAAGATGACCCAGAAGCTGAAATTTTTACCACAGATACCTTACTAATAGCCTCTATAGTTTAGGGTCTGAAACGTTACAGAAAAGTTTTTATGGAGAAAATTTCGCAATGACTCAGTTCAGGATGATTCCAGAACCCTATCTTGTAGAGGTTGTATCTATGAAATTATAAGGCCTCAGGAGCTGAATTTTGAACCCAGTGTACCTTGATCCGTCTAATAAATATCCTCTGATTCGTTCCTTCTGAAACGTTGTAGAAAAAAAGTTATAGAAAAAATTCCAAGGTGTCTTAGATGTAGCAGCAAAACCCCAAGACCTTGAGCTCTGATTCCATATGTTAAGAACCAAATATCAATATAGCATAGAAAATCCTCAGAAAAAGTACTCAACACCTTGAAAAATAGATAATTTCAAATAATAAGCCTCTTCGAGGGGGCAACCTCCTTTTACCCCACTTAAATGTTCAAGTACAAGATGATTCAAAATGAAAATGTCTCCTTGGTATATTTAGGAGACTAGGAGGTATAATTACAACTAATGGCCTAAAGCCGACATAAATAAAATAACATTACTAATATAATATGCCCCAATTAAGGGGTATTGAGCCAATATTAGGGCTTAACAGTTTTTATTTCATGATCTATGGTAAACTGACACCTTTGTGATCATTCATTGCTTATTTTAACTTTACTAATGTAGTCTAAACTTCCTCTGATCCTTTCACTTTCTGATCTTCTAACATGCTCTTATTCTCTTGACTCATGTTCATTTGTTCAACTTTAACAATCATCCTTGGACAATCCTCAACTTCATGACCAACAATTTACAACAAAGACAAATAGGACCTATACCAGGGCATTTCTTAGCAAGATGTCCCAGTCTTATGCAGTTATAACATAGGGTTAATCTTCTATTCCTCTTGTACATTGCCCAACCTCCTCTGTACTGCACACTAGGGTCACAATGTTGGACCTGCAATCTGCAAAAATTCTTACTAGGTTCCTGCATCCAATTATTAGTCAAAAAAGTATTTCTATGCATAGGAATAACATATATTTCTTCATTTCTATTAGCCTTACTTAGATCAACTCTTTCTTCCTACTGCGCCCTAGCTTTCAAACTAGGACAGAATCTATTAAACATACTTAAATTCATGCTTTCGAAACAAAAATTTCCACTTATCTTACCTCTCTTCTTTCTTTCAATATCTTACCTCTTACCTCGTTTATTTCTTAGCACAGAGCTTCGCAAGTCAAGTAGAATATTGTGCACTACAGCAGCAAATCTATGCACAAAGCTTCTCTTTTCTTTACTTCAGTTCCAAGCAATCAAAGTTTCAGATCCTGGCAACAGAACCATTTGTTGGCACAAGGGAAGACCCAAGGTTCAACGCTTCAAGAGCACACCAACAAAACCCTAACTATCGGCCCTTTCAGCAACACTTGCGAAGCAGGAGAAGTCTCACCTAAGGTAGATACAAGGGAGTTACAGGACTCAGGTGTCTATAACCAATCTAGGACACAGATCTGTGATTATAACACTTCGCAAAGTACTTAGAAGATATCATGCATTAGTTTATCAACTTTATTCACATCGCAGAACAAACCCTAAGGATAGTTTGACGCAGTAACAATGACAAAATACACATCGCACTTAGCATCAGAAGTTAGATCTAGCACCTTCAACATAAATAAATCACTAAGAATTCATGGATCTATCTATCATATATAACAACCAATGCACTAAGTAGATTCATAACATAAACATCATAGCACAAAGAAAACCATCAACACATGATATATGTGGTTCACCCCAATGTCAGGCTACGTCCACCAACTGCTTCTTCTTCTTTATTAGGCTTCAATCTCTTACATTATTCTGCTTCTGTGCACTAAGCCACAGAGCCAAACTTCGCACCAGACAGGTGATCTACACACTAAGCACCAGATCTACCTTCCCAAAATCAGGTCAAGGCATAGATCCAAATCCTCTATCAAGCACGGAGCATTACATACATGTTCTGTTGCACAAAGCAACTCAGAACTACTTGCCTCTTGCACTTAGCTAATTACATACCCCTCACTAAATTACATTGTTTCTTATTTATACTTTTACATTTACAAAAAGGCCTAATCATGGGTAAACCCATGGGATGAAAACCCATAGCCCATTACAAAACCCTAGGAACCCCATGTTGGCTCCATAAAGCCCACAAACCAAGTGAGATCCACGATCTCAGCTCCGCTTGGGAACTCCTTCCACAATCACTGCGTCGAAGTCCAAAAAGTGGTCAAACCTGACCAAGATTTCCTCAAAACTTGGTCGAGGGCCAACATGGTTCCTCACAGTTGAGAAGTTATGTCCTCTTAAATATGAAGCCCTGAAGTATGGTTAAAAAGGCTCTAAATGGTTGCAACAAGAAGTTATAAGTCAACCCAAAAATCAGGAAAAGAATAAAATTTGTTGCAAACAAGAACTTATAAGTTAGCCTTAAATTCGAGTAAAGGAGTTACTTGGAATAGTATAAATACACATCAAGAACCTCTCATTTGATCAAGTAATCAAGTAAGTAACCAAGTAAGCAAGTATGTCATCTCTTAGCGAAACTAAAGTAGTGAAGTTGTGCGATGGAGGAAGTCACGGAATCGCATATGGGAGAAGGTTTTCTTAGAAAATCCTAGTTGAGAAACCCTCATGAGTTAGGTATAGGGTGTCTAGCAAGGACCCCGTGAGTTGCACATGACTTGTCACGCGAGGCCCCACGAGTTGCCCATTTTTGTCTAGCGAGGCTGAAGGAAAGGTGGAAGAAGGAGTTATTTTCTTTAAGTTGAAGTTGAGAAAGGTTTGTCGGTCTGTGATCGTATGCACCAGGTTGTTACATGATTAAAGATATGTCTTTATGTATGTTTGTATGGTTATATCTTGGAGATTTTTGGTATATTCTTTGAGGCATATCTTGGAGGTCTTTGGCACATGACTAGAGGCATGTCTTAGGGATTTTAGACATGTGATTTGAGAGACATGGCATATGCTTTGTTGTACATTTTTGAGATCATGGCTTATGCTTTATTGCAAATCTTAGAGATTTTGGTACATGCTTGAGACATAATTTGGCACGTGCTTGAGGCATATATTTGGCACATGGTTTGTTTCATATCTTGTATGTTTTGGTACATGCTTGAGACATATATTGGCACATGGTTTGATGCATATCGCGGTGATTTTGAGCACATGATTTGGATATGCCCTTGGTGATCTTGGCATAAGATTTATGTGGTTATTGGAATGGATCTTGTTTTGATAATGATGATCGGTGATAGTCATAGTGTGCAATATTCATGATACAATATATTATGCAGAACATAAAATATCTAGCAAGTAATGACAAAAGATCCAGAAAAAATATCAGAAGAACATGAGAATAATCACCAGGAATAGAAACTTTATTATGATAGTAATGTTCTCTTACCTCTTCGAGAGGGAAGCCTCCAGCAGAGCAGAACTCTATTAAAATAATCTCTAAGACAAAACATTCAATGCATCCTACTCTTATTTATACTAATTCTACCTTCTAAGGAAACCTCTAGAGGAAGATCTAGAAGTAGAAGCTTATATTAGGTCTTATTACATTGACTTATTCTTCTTTATTTATTAGGAATTATTAACTAATGTTGGCCTTTATTAAATAGAAATAATATCCTACTAACTAATGACCCATGGAGAGGGGTTAGGATCAGATCCTAACATGCCCTCCCCCTTCAAAAGCAACCTTGTCCTAAAGGTTGTAGGTGTGGAAACTGTTGAAGTATGGTTGTGATTCCCAAGTCACCTCCTCTAGTGTTGTGTCCTTCCAGTTGATGAACACTTCCTTGATAGTGTGGCCATGCAGCTGACTTTCACGGTTATTGAGGACTGCTTCGTTTGGAGCAACAAGGAACCTTCTTCATCTAATTCTGGTAGGATGGTTTGAACTCTACAATTTTGTCCCACTACTTTCTTCAGACAAGAAACATGGAACAACAAATGGATTTTAGAAGTAGGAAAAAGGGCCAATTTGTAAGCCGCAGAACCAATACGCTTGATGATCTGGTAGGGTCCATAAAACTTAAGTGTCAATGTGTGATGTCCCTGAGCTTTGTGAGATGTTTGCTTGTAAGGTTGGAGCTTGAGAAACACCTGATCACCTTCCATAAAAACCCTTTCTGAATGATGTTGGTCTGCCTATAGCTTCATACGATTTTGGGCCATGTGGAGGTTATCCTTTAGAGATGTAGAGTGGTTGTACGACCTTGAATTATTGTATCAATAGATTGGACCTTGGATGTGCTAGGAAGATAGGTAGTGACTGTCGGTGGTATTTAGCCATACACTGCTTCATATGGGGTCATTTTAGTGGCCATATGATAGGAAGTATTGTACCACCATTCCATCAAGGTAATTCACTGCACCCACTGGTGTTGTTTGTCTGAAGCAAAACAACGCAAGTAGGTTTCCAAACATTTGTTGAATAGTTTTGTTTGGCCATCGGAATGGGGGTGAGAAGATGTGCTCATGTTCAGTTGGGTGTCCTGCAATTTAAAGAGATCTTGCCAAAATGTGTTGGTGAAAGTTGGGTCACGATCAAAGATAATAAAGGTTGGCATGCCATGTAGCTTGAAAATATGATCAAGGAAGACTTGTGCTACGAGTGTCAGTGTGAAAGGTTGAGGTAAGGGACAAAAATCAGCATGCTTGGAGAGGTGATTAACAACCACCATGATGACAGACTTGTTCCTATATTTAGCAAGGCCCACTATAAAATCCATGGATATTTCTATCCACAGAGAAGTTGGAATGGCTAAGGGTTGTAGGACACATGGAGATTTGACTGTTTCACCTTTATTACATTGGCACACCTCACATTCTGTGACAAATTGAATTATATCTTTCTTCATTCCTACCCAAAAAAAAGAACGACGAGCACGAGAATGTGTCTTTTAGAAGCCCGACTGACCTGCTATAGTTAAGGAGTGCAACTCATTTAAGATCTTGGGCTTAAGTGTTGAGGAGAGTGGGAGAACTAGGTGATCCTTATATCGAAGAATATTATCTTGCCAAGTGTGGCCATTGGGAGGATTAGGGTCCTCCTGAAGACATTGAATTAATTTGGAGGTAGTCTGGTGCATTAGCCACTCTTGGCGCACTTATTTAATCCAATCAGGGTCTGGTAAGGATAAAGCAAAGAGGGAGTCGTCCTCCTCATGTTGTCTTGAAAATAAATCTGCTACTATGTTATATTTTCCCTTTTTGTATATGATTTCATAATCATAACCCAACATTTTTGTCAGCCACTTATTTTGTTCTGGGGATGATAGTCATTGCTCCAAAAGATATTTCATGCTATGGTGATCTATTTTAATCTGGAAATGACATCCCAAGAGATATGGTCGTTAAGTGTGCACCGCATGGAGAATAGCCATCATTTATTTTTCATACGTAGATCGACCCAGATTGCGACCACTCAACGCATGGCTAGTAAATGCCAAGGGTCGACCATATTGGGTGAGTATTGTACCTATACCCATGCCTGAAACATCTGATTCCACCACAAAGGTTTTGTTGAAGTCAAGAGCTACTAGGGAAAGGGTAGTGCACATGGCCCTCTTTAACTCTGTGAAGGATTTCTCAGCAACATGTATCCAATGAAATGCATTCTTCTTAAGGAGGTTAGTCAAGGGCTTAGCAATTTTTCCATAATGGTTGAAAATTTTCCTGTAATAGCTTGTGAGACCAACAAAACCCCTTAGGCACTTTAAGTTCGTTGGTCACGACCATTATTGCATAACTTATATCTTTTGGGGGTCCACTTTTACCCCATCTCTGCTAACAATGTGGTGCCAAATGAACATTTGGTCTTTTTGAAAAACAATTGGTTTTTCTGCAACAAGTGAAGAACTTTGTTCGCATGAAGAAGATGGTTATCCCAGGTGCAGTTATAAATGAGGATGTCATCAAAGAAAACCAAGACAAACTTCCAAAGGTAAGGTTTCAATAGTTTATTCATGAGACTTTGGAAGGTGGATGGAGCATTGAAAAGGCCAAAAGGCATTACCAAGAATTCACAATGTCCCTCATGAGTTCTGAAAGCAGTCTTCGAAATATATGCCCCCTTCATCCATATTTGGTGATACCTAGAGCGAAGGTATAATTTGGTGAATACATAGGCACCTTGTAGTTCATCTAGCAAATCATCAATGACAAGAATGGGAAATTTATCTTTGATGGTCAATTTATTCATGGCACAAAAATCAGGGCATATGCGCCAAGTACCTTCTTTCCTTAAAACAATCACCACTAGTAAAGAATATGGGCTAGTACTAGGGAAAATTACCCCCGCCTCTAGTAATTATTGTACCATGTTTTATATTTCATTTTTCTGAGCAAAGGAATATCTGTAGGGACATACATTGGGGGGTTGACTGCCCAGAAATAGAGGGATGCTATGATCATGCTCACCCCTGGAAGGAGGTAAGGTTGTAGGAATCTCAAAGATCTTGGGGTACTTGTCCAATATGAGTTGCAGGCTAGGAGGAACTACCTGAGAGGCCTGTTTAGTGATCTGGATGGAGTTAAATTGAGAAATCACACCATGGTGGCCTTTCCTCGAGATTTTTTCCATCCTGTGAGAGCTGATGATTTCAGGAGATCCCACTTGGACACCTCTGAGAGTATAGGGGTGAGCTTCTTAGGTGAAGCTCATATATAATTCTTGATAATCCATTGTGATCAGTCCCAAAGTGAGAAGCCATTACAAGCCTAATACAATATCACAACCACCCATGGAAATAGATAACATGTGGGTTTTCATATGGTAATCACATATCAGCCCAAAAATTGTGATTCCCTATCAAAACGGGCACAAACAGCGTTGGAGAACATGTTCCAATTGGGAGGTCCTCGATAACATTTCTTATGCCACTTCCACCATTTTCGGCATTCTCGATCCAAGTACAAAACCCCTACATGGAGTTTGGTCTCATAATCTCGAATATAATGAAGGGAGAAGTATTGTTCCATTTGAGAAACCCACCCGGCTGGGTTGGAACCATCAAACTTATGCATGTCAAATTTGGGCACCATAGTCCAAGAAGGTGGAGAACCCCAAGGGGAGAAATAGCACTGAGTATGTTCATAATGAGAAGACTGAAGTTCTTCTAGGTTTGGCTCAACATTCTTACCCTTGAAGAGTTGCACCAATTTGTTGTATTGCTGGCCAAGGGTTGTGGTGAATTCATTGCGAAGGGAAGCTATGTTTTCGTCAATTTGTTTTTCCAGGTGGGACACTCTATCCTCCAAGGCTTCTTGGGACTGAGAACGAGTGGTAGGCATGGTAAAGGCTTAGGTAAAAGAGGAGGTGTCTGGATGGAAAAAATGGTCTTAAAAATGATAGGTACCCAAGTGATCACGACAAAGAGAGGAATCCAATGGGATAGGTCTCAAGAAAGGCAACCGAGAGGGGGTTGGGTCCACATGAAAAAGGATTAAATTTGAAGGGTACCATTACAATCAGAATGAAGAGAGGAATGCAAGGGGCTAGGTCACAAATAAGGGTGTTGAGAGGCGGAATGCCCAAATTCTTAATAGGAAAAAAGATGTAGTAATTTCGCAACCCCAATGTAGACAGCAAGGTTGCACTGCAATAGATCTTGTGTTTTCTTTGTCTATTTTGTTCCCAAGGGCTAGGGTTTGCAGGGAATCTACATTCAATGGTTTTCCCTATGTTATAGCTCTCTTATATACTTGCAGGGTCCAATAGTAGTACTCGACCCAATATCTCAAGGCACCAACTGAGGAGGCTAGACCATACCCTTATCCCTACTACATGACTAACCAAGTACTAGAGAGTCACTTCTCGAGTGTTGTTCTCAGTGACACTATAACCGTTAGGTGGTTGATTTATTTATCTATAGAGAGCTTCAAGGTGCCTAGGCCTATCCGTATATAGGTGTTGTCTGATGCTCTACCACTCGAAGGGGTACCAACATGAGTTACAAGGGTGGCCAACATATGTGTGCTTAAGAACCACTTGTAATTTCTACATGTATGATTGATCCAGAATATATTTTCAAAATGAAATGAATAAAGATTGTTATCAAAATACACTCAACACATAATAATATATATACAGTAAAATTGGTTTCTATTCAATAAGGAAATAAGTTAAAATTGTAAAATGTAGTGGAAACAAGCTTGCTAGAATGGTGGTGACTAATCTCTGAGAAGAAATGTGACGGTTGTGCTCATTCACAAGAAGATGATTACAATGAGGCTTTGAAGGCATTTTTACAATAAACAGGAATGTCAAAAACCCTAGACATCCAAAAAACCTAACCCTGGGAGATGAAGCGCCAAAAGTCATGTGGGCCTTGTTTAGGTAAGTTAGTACATCAACTTCCCGGGGTCGTAACTTTTGCATAGGATATTCGTTTTAGGCGCACGATAGCCCATTGGAAAGGTCTATCCAAGGAATACACATTTTTATGCAATGTATCAAAAATTATTATGGCTATGGCGAGCCCTAAAAAACATTGTTTAAGTCCTCAAAATGGTCCTGCAAGTCAGGGACCCTAAAACTAGGGAAAAAATTGCCAAAATAGAAAACTTCCAAAATGAGCCAGTTGGAATAGGTGGGAGGCCACCGACACCCATCTGGATCAATCCTTCCCCTTTAGGAAGCAATGGTTTCCATTGCGTTGATTTCCCCCATCAGATGAGGAAATATTTGTTGAATTTGGCCCCGAGTGAGCCACTTACCTTGGTGCAAGAGTTGCCCTGCTTTGAGAACTCGATAAAGCTGGATCCTTTGCTCACAAGTGCCCTTGATCTGTTTGTCCACAATCTGATCACTAGATTCCCATTATAAGCACTCGGGTTTGAGCTCTGTTGGTATCAGTTGTTCTGTTATCTCTGAGGTGTCCAATAATGGTGGGAAATACGGTCGAAGGATATCCCAGTTGAACATTGGGTGCAAGCCAAGGAAAGGAGTAATGTTGAGCTCAAAAGAATTATCACCCACAACCTTGGTGATGGTGTACGGCCCATAAAGGAGTGGCCAAAGCTTTTGATGGGGTCCTATAAGGCTCTCTTTCTGTAAGTGAAACCAAACTTTGTCTCCCACCTTAAACTTATGTGGCACCCAATGTTGATCATGGTGATGCTTGTACTTGTCATTGGACTTCTATAGGATATCTTGAACCTATTGGAGGATGTGTTGGATCCACTCAATGAACTGGTTGGCTTTTCCAACTTTAGTTGGAGTAGGATATGAGTCGGTCGAGGTGACCACAAGGGGTAGTGCAACATCTATGGGACCCAATGGTTGGAATCCCAACCCCACCTAAAAGGGGTTGTGGTTGGTTGAGCTATGCAGGGATCAATTGTAGCTATGGTGAACATAAGGGAGACTCTCATCACATGTTCAAGGGTGCTTGGAATTATATATTCGTGAGATATGCATGATCATTCAATTTACAACCACGGTTTGGCCATCTGTCTAGTGGTGGAAGGTCGTGGATTTGGTGCGCTTGGTGTCCAACAGTGACCAGAGGCTTGACCAGAATGTGATGAGAAATCAATTGTCCCGATCTGAGACAATGGTTTGTGGGATTCCAAAATGTACCCAGATTCATTCAAAGAAGATCTTAGTTGTAACACAACCGACCCCTGAGTATCTTTCCTAGAGATGGGGCACCAAATTTTCACTCTCTTTAACATATCAAATCCTCTGACCGAGGTCTTTATCCTCTTCCACTTACCCATAGTGTTCTAGATGACTGCTACCAGGCTCAAATCCAAGCTTTGGGTTGCTATATATGACTTCCCAATGTTCTTCAAACGTTTATTGGTTGAGTACCACGTGAATCCACCTCACACGTATGGTCTCCAAGTTATTTTACCCATGGTGGGAGTCCATCCACCATCCGCTCCCACGACTGGACTCACTCTTCGTCTGACGTGCAGTGATCTAACATGCAAGAGAGCAAGAAATTTGGCACTTCAGTGTTGAACACCTCCTTACTATCTACACACGAGACCTTCCAGATTTTTGAACTCCTGAAGTTTCGTAAGATTACCATGTGGTTTCGACCATTGGGCCTTTTGGGTCTCTTTATAAGGCTACACCCCAAATCCTCTGGAGTCCCGAAGTTCTGGACTCCAAGAGTTTCATTCACTTCACCAACCACTTTGGCTAGGCGGGTACGTACCAATAAATGACACGTAGGATGGGTCAGGGTGACGCATGTCACATTCCAATGGGTCTATAGGGTATGCGATATGCAAGAATCTGAGTGACATGTGGCCCGTCAAAATGGGGTCCACATCACCCTTGGTGATGTCACTACACCATGTCACTCCAAACTGACAACCTTCTAACATCCCTCTGTTCTCACGGTTGAGATCCGGCCACATAGATCCATAGATATTTGGCTCTCCTTCGCTTCGTAACTTCGACGTTCGGGGAGTTTGATGCTATAGCACCTCCATTCTCCTGAGGTGGTACTCCGCTAAAGTCGCCTCAGTGTAGATATAACGACTGAGGTAACCCCCAAACATTCTCAAACAGTCGCTTGCACTACTTTGCGATGGGGAGTTGGATCTCGGTTTAGTCGGTAAGATCGGGTCATCTAACCATTAGGGAAACTACCCAACGTTGGTCATCCTTGTAGGTAACCGTAACTCTCGGTCACCTTCAACCGGTTCATGACTATGACGGCTGATAATACTCCGAGGTCCCGGACCTCCGGAGCTCCGAAGCCATAAGGAATTAGCTCCCTTAGGCTCAGATTTCGTCCGCTCATCTTCCCTTTCGAAGCTTAAATATCGCTATCCTTCTTGAGCTTCATCGTGAAATTTTTAAGGACTTGAGTAGGATATTTCAGTCACACAACAAGGAGTCTGAAGGGGATATCCTCTTCAGACAGACAGGGCTAGACTACCACAATACTTTCTATCCCAACCCTCCTACAGGTTTACATCCCAAGACGTATCGAAGGTTAAGTTGGGGCATATAAATGATCAATCAGAAGCATGAGTCCATAAGAAGATAAATTCATATACATAACTTGATCATTCTATACAGAAACCATTTGTACAGATAAATACATACATTCATTCATTATTCCATTTTAGTACCAAAAGTATGAAAACACTTATTAGAAATAGGGAACATGATGCAACTATTGAAAGGGGTGCTCGTTTCCACCCAACCATAGGCTCAGTCACTCTTAATGTATTTACCATGGGCCACACCCGAGCTAGACCATGATTCTCTGAGAGAGAATTATTTCTTCCAGCTCATCAATAGTCAAGGATGAAGGTTACTCTCCTCCTCCCACGGAATATTGGAAACGGGTTTCTCGATACCAAGCAAGGAGGCCTACCTAAGTACCTCCTTGGTCACTCAGCACCCTCGTTTATCAGCTTGTATCCTAACCCTGCTAGCCACATCCTGTGACTAGAACACATTCATCTTTCAGTTATTCCTCAAACTTGAGAGCTTTGTCTCTCCTCTTTGCTTCTCTTTGCAGGCCTTTTTTTATACCCACCACCACACCTTCCTTTCTTTCCTTCCTCAGCAAGATTGTGTGTGGCCTGAACTATGAGTCTGTGGTTAGGTATGAAATCCTTACAGATGGGTGCTTTGCCCCATCCCCTCGTTAACTCTTGAGGAGGTCTTCCCACCTACCAGCCTAACTGTAATTCATTCCTAGGTCAGAGGACGATTCTGATCCTGAGAAATTAAATCCAGCAAAGTATTGTTTTGGTGGGGGTTATCTCAACCATTCCTAGTGCCCCTCACCATCTCTTTCATAGAATTTGTGGTCTCTCTTGACAAACCCCCACTTTCAGCAGTCATGCAACACTTATCCATTTCTATTGATAGCAGAAATTACATTCCTTGACCTTTTATACAAAGGTTCATCAAATCAAACGTTCATACATATCGAGTTTTCCACAGTCTCTTGGCCAATATATTTATATTTACAAACTGGGGGAAACATGGGTGTTACAATCCCCTCCCCCTTAAAGGAACATTGTCCTCGATGTTCTATCTATCAATGTGCTCTGTATATACAAAAGTAGACAAAAATGGATATGTTTGTCTCATGGCGTCCTCCATTTCCCACGTAGCCTCATCTGGGCCAAAGTGTTTCCACTGCACCTTGACCTATGCAATGGTTCGGTTCCTGAGTAAGGCTTCCTTTATGTCTAGTATTCACTGAGGTTCTGGCAGGAATTCTCCCTCTGGCTCCACTTGAATCACAGACCAGTCAATTATATGATTAGAATCATGTACATATTTCTTCAATAATGAAACATGGAAAACATTATGTGCCTTCACTATGGCAGGGAGTGCTATCCTATAGGCTATAGGTCCCACTCTATCCAAAATTTCAAAGGGTCCAAAATATTGAGGTTCCATATTGGCACAAGCTCTTGTTCTCAAGGAACTCTTACTGGGTCTAATTCTGAGATAGACATTGTCTCTTGTCTTTAACTCTCTGGGACTTCTCTTATGTCGGCATAACTCTTCTGTCTTTCCTTAGCAATTTTTCAGACTTTGCTTAATCTGAATCACTTGTTGTTCCATTTCTTTCAGCATGTTGGGTTTGATTGAAGTTCTATCCACTAGGTTACTCCAGCTGATTCAGATCTTACATTGTCTACCATAGAGGGCTTCAAAAGGACTCATCTTAAATGACTCTTAATAATCGTTGTTGTAGGCAAACTCTACCAATGGTAGGTAGTCTTCCTACTTTTTAGGTCGGTGCATTACATGCATCCTTAACATGTCTTCTAATATTTGGTTCACTCTTTCTGTCTATCCATTCGTTTGAGGGTGATAGCCTATGCTAAACAACAATTTGGTCTCAAAACCAACCATTAAGGATTTCCAAAAACTTGAAGTAAATTTTGTCTCTCTGTCAGATATAATCTCCCTAGGCATGTCATGCAGTCTGAATATCTCCTTCATGAAAATGTTGGCAATATCCAGTGCCTTACAAGTTGACTTAGCAGGAACGAAGTGAGCAGACTTGCTCAATTTGTCCACCACTACCATGATGGAATCATTCAACTTGGTTGATTTTGGTAATCTGGTGATGAAATCCATGGAGATGGTTTCCCATTTCCATTCTGGAATTAGTAGAGGTTGTAACAACCCTGTTGGGTGTTGGTGTTCTTCCTTAAATTGTTGGCATTCTAGACACTTAGCTAGATAGTCAGCTATGTCCTTTTTCAGTCCAAGCCGATAGAATTGTTTCCTAGTGGTCGTGATCATTTTCTGATAACCTGGATGACCATTTTATGGTCTCTTGTGTAGTTAGTCCATTATGAACCTCTTCAATTCGTCACAACTTGGGATATACAATCTGTTTTTGTAAGTCAACAGACCTTCATCCAGCATCTGATAGCCTTCCTACTTTAGCCCTGTGGGCTCTTGATTTAGGTATGATGTCACAATCTTGAAGAATGCATATGTTTCCTGTGCATTCTAGACTCTCTCCCTAACATCCATTTTACAGGTGCTCATTGTTTCCAAGTGAATCATTTTCACACTTCTGCTAAGGGCATTAGCCACTCTATTTTCCTTTCCTTAAATGTGTTTGATTTCGAAATCAAACTCACTAAGGAGATCCATCCACCTAGCTTGTCTAGCATTGAGCTTTGGTTGATCAAACAGGTTCCTCAACCCATAGTGGTCTGTCATAAGTAAAAATATCCTACCCATGAGGTCATTCCTCCACATTTTTAAATCATGCACTATAACAGCCAACTCTAGATCATGGGTCACATAGTTGATTTCATGCTCATTCAATTTTTCGTATTTGTAGCAAATTACACGTCCTTCTTGCATAAGGACTCCTCTGATTCCTTCCTTACATGCGCCTGTACACACAAGGAAGTTGTCATTAGGGTCTGCGATCTTTAGTATGGGTGCATGGGTTAGAAGGTATTTCAATTCTTGAAATCTTCCTTCACATTCTGATGTCCAAGTGAATTTAGCCCCGTTTTTCTGAAAGGCAATGATTGGACAACCAATCCTGGAAAATCCTTTTATAAACCTTTAATAGTATCCTGCTAATCCCATAAAGGATCTGATATCATATACATCCTTTGGGGTAGGCCATTCCATGATAGATCTGATCTTGTCAGGGTCTACTTCCACTCCTTCTTCAGAAATAACATGTCCTAAGTAATGAACTTGCTTCTGGAAAAAGTCACACTTTCTAAACTTAGCATAGAGTTGATGCTCTCTTAGTACTTGAAGCACTAATCTAAGATGTTCTTCATGCTCCTCTTTGTTCTTAGAGTAAACTAGGATATCATCAATGAAAACCAATAAAAATCTATCTAGGAAATTGTTGAGTACATTATTCATCAAACACATGAAAGTGGCAAGGGCATTGGTTAATCCAAATGGAACCACCACAAATTCATAGTGACTATACCTTGTCCTGAAGGTTTTTTTTTTTATGTATTCATCCTCGATTTGTACTTGATGGTATCTAGACGTTAAGTCAATCTTTGAGAAAATGAAAGCATCCCTTAATTGGTCGAATAAGTCATCGATTCTTGGCAAGGGATACTTGTTCTTTATGGTTGTCTTATTGAGTTGTCTATAGTCTATGCACAGTCGTAGCGTGCCATCTTTATTTTTCAAAAACATGGAAGGTGCTCCCCATGGAGACACGTTGGGTTGGATAAAGCCTTTATCCATCATCTCCTTTAGCTATAATTTGAGCTCAAATAGCTCTAGAGTACTCATCCTATAGGGCGTTCTAGACACTGGCACTGCTCCTGGTGCAAGTTCTATGGATAAGTCAATGTCTCTTCTCGAAGGTAGACCTAGTACCTCTTCTGGAAACACATCTTTATACTCTCTTAATATGGGGTGGTCCTCTAAGTTTGGTCTGTCATCCTCAATAGATTCCAACACATGTATTGCATATAGAGTACATCCCTTCCTGTAATAATTTTTCATTTGAAGGGTTGATATTCGTCTCACTGAGACAGGCCTCTGAATCCCTTGGAGGGTTATTTTTGTCCCTTCTTCATTTTCACACTCCAAAGTTTTATGGTAACAGTCCAACTTGGTTTTATAAGTAGCTAACCAATCCATACCAATCAATGGGTCATAATATCCTAGGGGAAGTGTTGAGGCTAAATATATGCACTATTAATTCCCACATTTAATTATCAACCGAGGCTCGTAAGATTCGAGGTGCAGGCACAGGAAACGCAGGATCAGAGCCCAGTCTAGCCTAATCTAAAGCCGACAAAACAATCTTCAAACCCACACTACAGAAAATTAACACTAAGGATTCATCACTGAGACACGGGAATAACTTAGTGCTATAAAGGCTTAGATCACAGTCTTTCATGCACTCGGGGTGATGTTCGTGTGATTAATCGCGAGTAGCTTACTTAAGTTTCCTATCTTTCAATGGATTCCAGTAGTGATTAAAAAGATAATCAAATGGATAAAAACTAGGTAAAAGGAAATGAGATCTAAACTCAAACTTTGTCCTCAATTAAATGCAATGTACCAATGCCTTCAGTGAGAGGGTGTTGATTTGAGTTTTATCTATTAAGAATCGATTTGCAGAATACAAATTAATTGCATAATGCAAACACACAATATATGACTTTCAAACTAAACAATAATGCAAGAAGAAAAGAATCTAAACGTAATGCTAATATACAAATAAAATAAAATATAGCAACACTTACCACTCTGAGGGGCCCTTCCGAGGAGGTTAGTGCTGCTAAAAAGACTCAGATCAAATGGAGATGGTGTCTAATGCTTCAGCAACAATCAATTCTTCATTGAGATCAAAAACTTTGTTTTTACATGGCTAGCAACTCAAAGCTTTCTCACAAGAATAAATCTCTCCTTTACAAAACATTCATGAAACTAATGGCTCCTTCTCATAGCCCTATGAGGCTTATTTATACATGAATAATCATTGAGAAGTGGATGGGACCGAATCCCAATGCTCAGATTTCAAATATTACATTTTTAGATAAAATCCTCAAAAATCTGGATTTTATTGCAATTTGGGCAGATTCGAGTTATGGATACACCCATATCTTTCCAACCAATTCGAAATGTTGAAAATGGTTTCTAGGTTCTGTAGCTGGATGATATTCCTAAAAACCCAGTTTGAGTTTTGTTGCTAATTTTGGCAGAATCATTCCCCCTGAGCTGGAGGTCCACATGTGTGATATGGGTGAATTTTGTCTCACGTGTCCACATGAAAACATCATTCTGGACAAAACCCATGTACCCGATTTTCCTCTAGAAGCTTTCCAAAATTTTGAATTATGTCTAGTACCGGATTAGCACAGGCTGGTACCGAAATAGGTGGAGCCTTGGTACCGGAATAGACTGAGTACCGGATCATGTTGCTTAAGAGTCAAAGTGATTAGGATCATATATAATCAGGCATTTAATCGAATTAACTCAATAAAACTAAACAAATCATGCCTTAACCATAAGTTACCTCTCTATGCACATGATCAAGGTCATTAATTGTATTTATGGATGAAACAGTCATTTAGATACACATATCATAGGTAAAATTGACTCAGACATAGATAATATAGGGTAATAGAAGTGTCAATACTGAGACTCAACAGGAAGTACGTTAAGGGTCGCTTGGGTGGGAAATCCATCCATAATGAATTGGAAAGCAGGTATAACCTCTGCTACTTTTCTTTTGGTTCCAGTGGCTAGTTGTACCAACCATAGATTAACATGTCTAACTGGTTGTAGTTTACACTTATGAACATTATGAGGGGAAACATAACTCAAATTAGAACCAGGGTCAATTAAAATAGAGACTAGATGGTTGGCAATCATACCTTCCATCTCCACCACTGAAGCTTGGTGGTCAGCTTGTTTATTATCCAAGGTTGCATAAATCCATGGCATGCTCCTAGCCATGTCATTGACTATGATAGCTTCTTGGATGTTGTAAACTCTCTTATTGTTCTGTTGTCTATGTGGAAAATCCCTCATTAGATTTTCTTCTCCACGACCCCAACATTTCAAGGGTTCTTTCTTTGGTTTATCAGTCTTTCCTGAGGTTGCTCCAAAAGGTTTATTTCCACTCTAGGAGGGGAAATTCTGCTGGTACACACTTCTAGTAGGAAGGTTCATCCTAGAACCCTTCCCGTAGTTCTTAAATATTGAGGATTTCAACCCCTTCTTCTTGAATCCTGAACTTTTCTTCTTCTCCCAGTCCTCGTGAGGTTCTGTCGGATTCCTAAATTGTTCATAACAATACCTTGCCTTTCGGATAGTATCTTCTAAGGTCTTTGTCTAATCAAACTCAATCTTGTTTAGGTAGGATTGAGGTAACCCACTAATGAATCATTTCACTTTAACTTTTTCATCCTTTATGTAGGGTACATACCTTATCATTTCAAGGAATTTATTGATATATTCCTCTATGGTGAGTTGTCCCAGCCCTAGTTCGTAGAAATCCTTAGTCTTCCCATCAAAGTATTTCTCTGACAGATACTTCTTCTTAAAGTATTTCTCAAACCGTTTCCATGATAAGTCCTTGTCATGGATCCCTTTCATATTCCTAAGGTCTTCCCACCAAATGGAAGCCTTCCCATTTAGGTTGAAGATGGTTATTTGAGCCTTCAAGTTTTCAAACTAGTTATGGACTCTAAAGTACTTCTTTAAACCAAGAAGCCAAGCTTCGACCTCTTCCCCTTTCTTAATCTCTCCATCGAAAGAGGTTGGTTTGGCTTCCTTGAATTCTTTAGGATCACGACTTTTGGACTGCTTTAGTTTCTTTCCTTTCCTTTGAGAATGTGAGCTAGTCTTTCTACTAGAATATCCCCCAGAATTGCCAGTTTCCTCTCGAGAGGACTTCCCCGATGAGTGTCCCTTGAATCTAGGTTGGGCCTTCCTCAAGGTACTCCTTCTAGTGTGGCCACTTATGGGACCACATTTTCGTATCTCAGGTGGACTTTGACTTCTCTTTGTATGTCTTCGGACCACATGACTAGTTGCGGGTCAATGTTGCAGCTGCTTCTGTATAACGGATAAGCTATGCAGCAAGACTGCATTAATTTCCATTTGTTTTTTTTGCTCCTTTATCAATCTCTCATTGTCGGCCTTGCAACTATGTAATTTGGCCATGAGGCTCCTTACAGTTTCAGCTAGATACGGAGGGGTTTCCACTACCCTCCTTTCGTCAAATTCTTCGTCTCTATTGTGGGAACCATCCCCCACTTCATGGAGCATCGCCATCCTTTATACTTGTAGTTTTCTCGTGATTTATTGATTGTTTGAGTGCTGACAAGACACTTATTGTTAGCCAATCAGTCTATTAGTTCATGAACAACACACAGTTCATATTTCTTAAATACACACAATAGTAGAAAATTCCATTCATTTCTTCAGTAAAAGTTTAACCAGACTCTTTAGGAAAGAGGTAATATAGGGTGTCACCCTTACAAGTCCTTTAAATATGGTTTTAAGGCAACTCATCCATGAGCCCAAGTAGGCCAAGTGTTGTAACCATGTTATGATACCTATTTGTAACACACCTGACCCCTGAGTATCTTTCCTAGGGATGGGGCATCAAAATTTTGTTGTCCTTAACATCTCAAATCCTCTGACCGAGGTCTTTATCCTCTTCCACTTACCCATAGCATTCTAGATTACTGTTACCATGCTCAAATCCGAGCTTTGGGTTGCTAGATATGGATTCCCAATGTTCTTCAGACGTTCATTGCTTGAGGGCCATGTGGCATCCATGTGAATCCACCTCACATGTATGGTC
>JASDQU010881883.1:20001-34512 GCA_032191745.1 Picea mariana
CCATGCGGTTTCGACCTTCGGGCCTTTTGGGTCTCTTTATAATGCTACACCCCAAATCCTCTGGAGTCCCAAAGTCCCAGACTCTCAGAGTTCCGATCACTTCACCAACCACTTTGGCTAGGTGGGCACGTACCAAGAATTGACACGTAGGAGGGGTCAAGGTGACACGTGTCACGTTCTAATGGGTCTATAGGGTATGTGATATGCAAGAATCTGGGTGACATGTGCCACATTAAACTGGGGTCCACGTCACCCTGAGTGACATCACTACACCACGTCACTTTGGACTGAAAACCTTCTAACATCCCTCTAATGTCATGGTCGAGATCTGACCACGTAGATCCATAGATATACAGCTCTCCTTTGCTTTGTAACTTTGACGTTCGGGGATTTTGATGCTACGGCACCTCCATTCTCCTAAGGTGGTACTTCATCGAAGTCACCTCGGTGTACATATAATAGCTAAGGGAACCCCAGAACATTCTCGAATGGTGGCTCGTGCTACTTTGTGATGGGGAGTTGGATCTCGGTTTAGTCGATAATATCGGGTCATCTAACCACTAGGGAAACTGCCCAACGTCGATCAGCCTTGCAGTTCATTGTAACTCTTGGTCACCTTCGGTTGGTTTGTGACTATGAGGGATGATAATACTTTGAGGTCCCATACCTCTGGAGCTCCAAAGCCAAAAGGACTTAGCTCCCTTAGGCTCATATTTTGTCCGCTCATCTTCCAAAGGAAAGGATCTTCCCTTTCGAGGCTTAAATATTGTTATCCTTCCTGAGCTTCATCATGAAATTGTTAAGAACTTGGGCAGGATATTTCAGTCACACAGTAAGGAGTCTAAAGGGGATATCCTCTTCAGACGGACAGGGCCAAACTAACACAATACTTTCTATCCTAACCCTCCTACAGGTTTACGTCCCAAGACGTCTCAAAGGTTAAGTTGGGGCATATAAATGATCAATCAGAAGCATGAGTGCACAAGAAGATAAATGCATATACATAACTTGATCATTCTATACAGAAACCATTTATAGATAGATAAATACATGCATTCGTTCATTACTCCATTTAAGTACACAAAGTATGAAAACACTTATCAGAAACAGGGAACGTGATGCGACTGTTGAAAGGGGTGCTCATTTCCACCCAACCATAGGCTCAGTCACTCCTAATGGATTTACCATTGGCCACCCCCGAGCTAAACCATGATGCTCTGGGAGAGAATTTTGTCTTCTGACTCGGCAACAATTAGGGACAGAGGTTACTCTCTTCCTCCCACAAGATCTTGGCAATGGGTTTCTCGATACCAAGAAGGGAGGCCTGCCTGAGTACCTCCTCAATCACTTAGCACCTTCATTTATCAGCTTGTAACATAACCCTACTAGCCACATCCTGTGACCAAAACATGTTCATCTTTCAGTTCTTCCTAGAACTTGAGAGCTTTGTCTCTCCTCTCTGATTCTCTTTGCAGGCCCTTTTTTTCTACCCACCACCACACCTTCCTTTCTTTCCTTCCTCAGCAAGATTGTGTGTGGCCCAAATTCTGAGTCCATGGTCAGGTTTGAAATACTCACAGATGGGCGCTCTGCCCCATCCTCTCATTAAATCTTGAGGAGGTATTCCCACCTACCAACCTGACTATAATTCATTCCTAGGTCAGAGGATGATCATGATCCTGAGCAATTAAATCCAGCAAATCACTGGTTTGGTGGGGGGTATCTCAACCATTCATGTTCCCCCTCACCATCTCTTTCATAGCATCTGTGGTCTCTCTTGGAAAACCCCCACTTTCAGCAGTCATGCAACACTTATCCATTTCTATTAATAACAAAAATTACACTCCTTGACCTTTTATACAAAGGTTCATCAAATCAAACATTCATACATATTGAGTTTTCCATAGTCTCTTGGACAATATATTTATATTTACAAACTGGGGGAAACATGGGTGTTACATTGGCAGTGGCCTTTGTTGTGATGCTCTTCTTGCAGGCGACCAGAATCACCATCTTAGAAAAGCGATCCACAACCACAAAAACACATTCATTTCCCCACTTGGTGGAAGGGAGGCCCCACATGTAGTCCATTGAGATGGATTCCCATGGCCTGTCAGGAGTAAGCAAAGGGGTGTACAAGCCTTGTTTCTTAGCGGTCGGTTTGAAAATCGCACAGGCAGTGTAGGACCTAATATACTTGTTGACCTACTGTCGAAGTTTCAGCCAGTAGAAATGTTTCTGTAGCATTTCCACTATCTTTTCAACATCGAAGTGTCCTGCCACCCAACTGTAGTGGGCTTCCCAGATCAGCTTTGCTTGCTCGCTTGATAGAATGCAGATATGGCCCAGATTTTACAGGAGCCCATCCTGAAGATGGAAATTACTGACAATTGTGTTCGCGCCCAACATTTGGTAGGTGGTGGTGAAGTATGGGTCTGTCTCATAGAGTTGGGTCCATCCATAAGTCTCATGGCCACAAGAATCTAGCACCATGGTGAGTGTCATGATTGGTGGTATGCTAAGGCAATCAGCGACGTTGTTGGTGCTTCCCATTTTATACTTGATGTTGAGGTGGAATTGTTGCAAGTACATGGACCAATTCTGATGGTGGTCATTCTGCAATTTTCCTTTTGTCTACATGAACTGCAGTGGCTTATGATCAGTTTGGATGATTGTCTCTTTCCCAATAATGTAATGTCTTGGTGGTAGGTTTTGACAATGGAGTACTTTGTCATAAGTAGGGTACTTATAGACAACATCTAATAGTGTCTCACTATGATAGGCCAGGGGGTGGTAGTGCTGAGTGAGAACGACACCCACAACATAGTCTGAAGCATATGCCTCGATCTCAAAGGGTTGTTCTAGGTCTGGTAGTGAAAGTATTGGGGCTGAGCACAAGCGTTGCTTTAAATCATCGAAAACTTGTTGTTGGGACCAGCCCCACACAAATTTCGCCTTACCACCACCCCTAGTTACTTGGCTGAGGGCCCATGCAATATGGGAGAGTTCCAACATGAACCTGTGGTAGAAATTGGCAAGGCCCGAGAAGGTCTGAAGCTTAGTGAGTGTGGTTGGGGCAGACCAGTCATGGATCACTTGGATTTTGGCTGGCTCCATGTGTACGCCATGCTGATCAACAATGTAGCCCAGTTAATGAACCCTGTCCACGCCGAAGGAGAATTTTTCCAAGTTGGCGTAGATTTGGTGTTGTCGCGGGGTGTGCAAAACCTGCTAAATATGTTGCAAGTGTTCTGCACAAGTCTTCCTATAAATGAGTATGTCATCCAGATACACCACTACAAAAGTATTGGTGAATGGTCAGAGGATATCATCCATCATCCTCATGAAAGTGGCTGGAGCATTTTTCAAACCAAAGGGCATGGCCAACCATTCTAAAATACCTTCCTTTGACTTGAAGGTGGTCTTCCATACATCTGTCTGTTCTATTGGGACCTCGTGGTATCCATACTTCAGATCAATCTTACTGAAGTATATGGCCCTTATGAGTTGATCAAGGAGGTCTTTGATTCGGGGAATCGAGTATCGGTTTCTGAATGTGATTTTATTCAGGGCCCGGTAATCAATGCAGAGTCATCAGGTACCATCTTTCTTTTGTACCAGCATGATTGGGCTCCCGCAAGGTGATGAGCTGGGACAGATGTGCCCCTTGTGGATCTATTCTTGGATCTGTCGCTTGATCTCCTCATTATCTAATGGAGAGCAGTGGTAGACTGGCCCATTGGGCAGCGGTGCGTCAGGGATCATATCGATGGGGTGCTTGACCTGACATTGTAGAGGTACCTCGATAGGTGAGGACAAGATATCTAAGTATTCTTCCATGACCTTATCCACTTGCTTCTCTTGTGTGCAGAGTTCTTCCACAAAGACCCTGGATGTGGCTACGATCTTTCACTCATTCTGAGAATGAATCACGAAGAAGATAAAGTTCCCTGTCTGAGATATGACCTTTATGCATTGCTTGGCAAAGATCAAGGAAATAGCACTGGGTGGGACTACCTCGAGTATTCTCTACAATTTCTTGTTCAAAGTAATAATAACACTGTGATGCCTAGAATCATATACAACATGACGATTCCATAAATATGGTTGGCCCAAAATAACATTACAAACTTCGAGAGGGGCAACATCACACAATACCTCATCTTTGAAGGGCTTAATGTCATATGACAGGCAACATTGTTGGCTAACGCGGATGTCGCTTCCTTGGCGGAGCCATCCGATGGTGTAGGGTTGCGGGTGCGATATTGTTGGAAGTTCGATTTGATTGACAACCTCTGTTGAGATGAGGTTCTTATGGCTACCCCTATCAATGATGAAGTGAAACGAGGTAATCTTCACCCACATCTGTGAATGAACAAGGTGCTCGCCTTCCTCTAGCTTGTCTGGTTCACAAGGTTGGAGCTTGGTGGTAGCAACAGTAGCACTGGGTTATGTGTCAATGATCTGTCTCCCCTTTTCTAGTTCTGAGTCAGAGTCGGAACCCGCATCTGATTCGAACGCTTTCACCTCAGCCACCAGTGACTGCTTCGAGAAGAAATCAACAGTGTTATGCCAGGGGCTCTTATGGAAGTCGCACCACTTTACAATATATTTCTTTGTCTTTCTGGTGTCCTTCTTTGCATGTGGCCTCGACTGGTTGTCTTGAGGTTGTTCGTATTTTCTCTGTCCTTTGTTTTGCAGGTTTGGGCCGCCCTTTCTTGGCATTTTCTGTGAGGGGTTCCCAGGCCCAAATTGTCGCGTCTTTTGTTTGAGCTTCTGCTCGATTTTGATGGCATATCGGTAGGTCGCACCCAAGCATGAGATGTCCATAAACTCAATTTCAGCCTGGATGTATCTATGTAGACCGTTGGAATACTTGAGCACCAAATTTCACTTAGAATCTTTGATACCCAGCTTGGTGCGCAAGGTATTGAAGATATTTGTGAACTCGGGCACCGCTTGGTCTCTTTCCTGCCGTAGCATGGTCCATTTTTTGTACAGGTCGTCATAACTTCCCACATGGTAGTATCATTCCTTAATAGAATCCCTGAAGGACTCCCAAGTGACTGCGACTGTAAATAATGAGGGTTCCTCTGTTTCCTTTTTCTCACAGAAAGTTTCCCACCAACCTTTGACATGGGGATGGCTTTGAGGAGCGCAAAAGTAATCTTTTCTCTATTCGAGAAGTTATGGACAGAGAAATACCCTTCTAGAAGATTCAACCATTTGTCTACTGCATCTACATCTATCTGACCTTCAAATATAGGAATATCGAAGTTGATTTTTACCTTGAAGGGGGTGGCGCCTCCATTTGAGGAAGATGCATTGCCTGTTGGTAGTCGTCGAAGGATTTGCGCAAAACTATCCATCATCTCGTTCCTCTGTTGCGTGATGGATTCCTTGAGCAAATTTTTGATGTATTTCTTTTCTTCTAGCATGAGAAGTTGTTTGGGCATGCGAGAGCTTTTTTCCTCAAGAGAAACAAGCTCGAGACCAAATTCTTTGTACCCTGACCTCGTTGGGGACATGCATTAAGAACGAAAAGGAGAAGAACGCTCTGATACCACTGATCTGAAACATATTTGCAGAATGAAATGAATACATATTATTATCAAAAGATGCTTAACGCGGAATAATAGATATACAGTAAAATTGGTTTCTATTCAATAAGGAAATAAGCTGAAACTATAAAATGCAGTGGAAACAAGCTTGCTATAATGGTGGCAGCTTATCTCTGAGAAGAGATGTGACGGATGCGCTCATTTGCAAGAAGATGATTAAAATGAGGCTCTGAAGTCCTCTTTACAATAAACAGCAATTCCAAAAACCCTGGACATCCAAAAAACCTAATCCTAAGAGATGAAGCACCAAAAGTCATGTGGGCCTTGTTTGGGTAAGTTAGTACATCAACTTCTCGAGCTCGTAACTTTTGCATACGATCTTCGTTTTAGGTGCACAATAAACTGTTGGAAAGTTTTGTATGAGGAATATGCATGTTGATAATATCTATCACAGGTCATTTTAACTGTGGTGAGCCCTAAAAAACGGTGTTTAAGACCTCAAAACGGCCCCGCAAGTCAGGGACCCGAAAACTAGGGAAAAAACTGCCAAAGTGGAAAACTGTCGAAATGAGCCATTTGGAATAGGTGGGAGGCCACCGACATCCATATGGATCAATGACTCCCCGACCACAGGTTTATGCACGTAATGACCGATCTATGTAGCTTAAATATGTTAGAATACGTCTCTACCCTGGAAAAAAAATAGCCCACAAGTCTTGCCCTAGAAAGAGCTCTGATACCACTTGCAATATTCTTGATACAATATATTATGCAGAACATAAAATATCTAGCAAGCAATGATAAAATAATAATGATATATCCAGAAAAAATATCAGAAGAACACCAATAACACCAAAATAATCACCAGGAAGAAAAACTTTATTATAATAACAATGTTCACTTGCCTCTTCAAGGGGGCAGCCTCCAATAGAGCATATCTCTATTACAATAATATCCAAGACAAGATATCCAATGCCTCCTACTCTTATTTATACTAATTCTACCTTCTAAGGAAACTTCTAGAGGAAGATCTTTCTAGAAGCAGAAGCTTCTATTAGGTCTTCTTACATTGAATTCTTCTTCTTTATTTATTAGGCCTTGTTAACTAATGTCGACCTTTATTAAATAGAAAACATATCCTACTAACTAATGACCCATGTAGAGGGGTTAGGATCGAATCCTAACACAATGACAGGTTGAGTTTGGTTTTGATGATGATGTTGTATCAGTATCACCGATAGTTACAGTGACAGGTTGAGTTTGGTTTTGATGACGATGATGTATCAGTGACAACAACAATGATAGGTTGAGTCTCACACTTATATTCCATGGAGGAAGGAAGGGGCAAGGAAATGGGGTTGAAGCCTCCTTCTGGTTGGAGCTAAAAAATCTAGGGATTCGTAGCTTCCTTCAGGTTGGAGTCTATAAATCAGGGGGTTGGAGCCTCTTTCTAGTTGGAGCTGGAGAATTAAGGGAGTTGTAGCTTCCTTTAGGTTGGAACCTATAAATTAGGGGGTTGGAGCCTCCTTCCAGTTGGAGCTGGAGAATTTGGGGAGTTGTAGCATCCTTTAGATTAGAGCCTGTGAATTAGGGAGTTGGTGCCTCCTTCCAGTTGGTGCTAGAGAATTTTGGAAGTTGTTGCTTCCGGTGATTGTAATCTTGAAGATATATATTAAAAAGTGTTCTTTGGTTTTCTCTCATTTGGGTTTCCATGTAAAATTCTGGTGTACTATGTATCTATGGTTGTATGTTTATGATATCTTGAATGCATAAGTGATAAGTTGTTGATAATGTAATGTTTACAAGTGGTGATTGAAAATGGTAAAAATTGCTCAATATTGATTCACCCCCCACCTCTCATTATTGGTGAATATTCCAACAAGGGAAAGATATTTGATTCTCCTTCATTTGCAAAAATTTTAAAGGAAGATTTGTGCGTCCCTCACCCCCATTAATAAGGGGAAGAAAAACAAGTCTAGCAAGTACAGAGAAAGAGACAAAATCAAACATTATGTTAGGTAACCAATAACTCTAGACCCTACCATGCTTAGTGGGGGAAGGGTATTGCACAATTTTTTTTATATTTTAATGCAAACAATTTGTTAGAATTTATTGTTGTACTTAGAAAGCAGTAAGACTTAGTTATGGACAATTAAGGGTTGGATCTATCCCTTTCATACTTTTGATGGGAGAAGGCTTGTTATATGTATTGTTCTTTGTTAGTTTTGTGGAAGTCTCATGAACTCAGTTGGATGTATCTTGTTACTAAATTTGGCATAGCTAATTTTTGAATGAATATAAATTTCTATTTGGGTTAATACACACACACATACACACACGCCTTTGGTTTCGTGTCACACAAGGCAAACTATCGATAGTATCTGCAAGTTAATGTATCCAAAATTTTCATTTTAATCTGTCATAACCATATGAATTGGCAACATCAATTACGTCATATCAGTGCACATATAATTCATCCACATCATTGTATAAACATCTAAATGAATCCATTTAAAATCATAATTTAAAACCAATTAGACAATTAAAAGTTTGAGTTCCATCATCAAATACAAGTCAATAAACCAAGTCATTTTTAAATAAATTCCCTCAAATAATAAGATCTAGTCTATTAAACAAGTAATAACAAATGAGACACTACATTCCCTTTTATATTTCTATATAATTCATCTAATTGTAATTTTTTTTATAAAAAGTTATGATCTTTGAGGAATCTTTCACAATTTTCTTTATATATATAATTATAATTTTACACTTATTTTTTTATTTATAAAATTATTTTAATTTCCCATTGAGTATCCCTCACTTCTTCTCATGTATTATATTTTTCCCTTTTATTAGTCCCTTCGAAATGCCAAGGACTATAACATTCGATTCATCATTGACCATCAATTACTTTGTCTTTGACTATAAATATTTTTTTGCTTTCCAAAGTTGTACATAGGCAAAACGAAATAGTTATTTTTAATAATATTTAAATTGCTTTTGTCAAACATGTTATTGAATCACAAGTTCAAACTCTTATTGTCGAGCTCTAACACAATGCATTTTTTAAAATCTTAGATAACCCAAGTTTTGAGTCTATTATGAGTTCATTGAAGTTGTTTCAAAGGTCATTAAATAAGGTCTGACACAATGCATTTTTTTGTACTCTCAATTACTAAGTTTATTGAAGCTCTTTATGAGGATGAGAATGATGCATTATATCATTTTTGCATCTATTCATTTAAGTCATTAAATTCATTCATGTTGATCGAATACATGTGAATTACCATGCTACCATGTATGGACATTGGCTCGAACATCGTCGTTGGATCTATTCATTAGATTGACAAACTGATCTGAAGGGTAAGCTTCCTTATGACCTTGCACTTTAAATTCATGTCAGTGTTTAAATTTCTTTGTCATATTAAACCAACATTAAAATTCATGTCAGTGTATTCCTGATAGTGTTTAAAATTCTTTGTCATATTAAACCAACAATCGCAATAATGGTTCAAACGCATTGCATTTGATGTACACATGCATATATTATTTTAGTTATATTAAGCTTTTCATAAACATATATGACTAATATAGTTGTGTTTATACTTGTATAAATAGAGATACCCGACATAGGTACTGATTGAGCGTAAAGCTTGCAAATACACATAACATAAATAGAGGTAATTTGAGAGAGTGACGACATGCATGGGCCTAATTCTAGTTTCTGTAAATAACTGAATAAAGCGGCCCATATTTCATGGGTGCACACGGAATGTATCTCAATAAATGGACCCCATACTTCAACCCAGAAAATGATAGGGATATGATTTTCCAAAGTGGCCCATATTGCATGGGTGCACACGGAATGTATCTCAATAAATGGACCCCAAACTTCAACCCAGAAAATGATATCCCTTCAGTAGTCCTTGTCTGGGTAAGATTTTTTTTCCTTCTTTTACATTGTTGGAATGATGAAAACCTAAGAAATATCGACAACTCACTTGGGAAATATATCGATCATGATGAACCACGAGAAGGACTTCAAGATTGTGTCAGACTTTGTGTGGAGGTGGATCTAGAAAAATGTCTCCCAGAAGCAATCTAGTTGAATCTAGATAACTGGTCTTATGTTCAACAGGTAGATTACGAGCAAATTTCCTTCAAATGTAAAGCATGTCACGAATATGGAAATTTCGAAAAAAAATTGTCCTCAAGTCAAGGAAACTCAAGAGAAAGATCTGAAACAAGATCATTGGCAACATCCAAAAAGGAAAAAAACTATTGGGAAAACATCCATGAACCCCCCACAAGGACAAGGAGAAAAATTTCCAGGCTCAAGAGGAAGGCCCCCAAGCTCCCCTCATAAAGGAGAATCAAGCCACAATCGTTATGTTGGACTACCAACAGAAGGTAACATGGAAGACATCAGGGACAGCCAGGAAGAAAATGGAAAAAAGAGACAAGAAGAAATAGAAGAGGAAATCAAAAAAGGAAAAGAAAAAGAAATCTTGATAACAAGTAGGGAAACCACAGCAAAATCTCCTACAAATCATTCCCCAGAGCTCCCAGTTTTTTCAGAAGATGAAAGACAAGATACTTTTGACAGTGGCATAGACCTAGAGATCACCCAACTAGCTACAACAAAAAAAACCAGGAAGAAAATATCATAGAAGTAAAACAGAATCAACTATAGACAGAGATAAGGAGTTAGGAATCCAAAAAACTATAGAGGAAGCACTAAAAAAAGGAGGTAAAATCTGGGAAAAATAAGTCAGTCCATCATAACGGAGCAGCATCTCAACCCTCTAAAGGGGTGGGTCAAAACCCTATGATCAATGATGAAAGTTGTCTCCTACAACTGTATAGGACTACGGAGCAGGGATAAAAAGTAAGAAGTTAAAAAATTAATAAAAACAAAAAATCCTTCAATCCTTCTACTCCATGAGACAAAAATGAGGGACCTGGAAACCCTCCAAGAAATGTAAAAAATCTAGAAAAAATCGGAAGGAAAAGCAATGAATTCCAGAGGAGCCTCGGGAGGAATAGGCACAATTTGGAACATGGAAGAATTCAAGCTAGAAGAGTAGTGGTAGTCTCAGTTATGGTTGAAGGTATCTCTAACTAGGAAAGCCACATGTATTCTCTACTCAATCATAAATATTTATATGCCAAATAATTATCTGGAAAAAGTTGAATACTGGCGATCTCTTCAGGATCTAGCCACCGAAACCCCCCCAAAGAAAAATTGATTATTGTCGGGGACTTCAACACCACAAGATGATTAAAATAAAAATTAGGGGGTTCTATCATGAGGGACCAATTCAGGGAAAAAATGGTTGATCTAATCTCGGATCTTGACCTCTTCGATGTTCCCCCCTCTAAAGGATTGTACACTTGGTCACATTGCGGCTAGGCTTTATCAATTTTTAATAATTAGCTCTTTCCTTGCTCACCCGGAAAAAGACTTCTCTTTGATCCTCTTGTGGGTAGGATCAGATCACCAACCTATCTCTTTACTGTTTGAATCACAAAAAAATTGGGGCCCTATCCCCTTCAAATTCAAACCCCTTTGGATGGATCGACCAGATTTCCTCCCCTCTATATCACAAGTCTGAACCAGTGGATCACTAGTTCTCCAATATTCATCTGGGAGCAGAAGCTGAAGTTGGTGAAAGGACCCCTCAAAACTTGGGCAAAAACCTCTTCGACCCTGATCCAGAACAAGGTTAAATAAAAAAAGATTCAGTTAGAAAAGATTAAAGGTGAAATGGAGACAAAAGAAGTCCAACAAAGCCATATAACGTATGAGCAAAAAAATCATAAAGAGTACATCCAAGCGCTAAACAAAGAAGAAATCATCTAGAGACTAAAATCTAGAAGTCTATGGTTGAAAGCAGGGGACAAAAATACCTCCTTCTTCCACAGGTAATCAAAAGCTAGACTTTGGTCAAATCAAATCTCTGAAATCAAAACTCTGGAAGGAAAAAACATAAAGGAGTTCGACCAAATTAAAGAACAAACTTTCAGCCATTTTCTCAAGCTCTACACCTCAAATAAAAGATCAGAAGAAGCCCTCGTTGACTCTCTCCTCAGCCATATCCCAAGAAAAATTTTGAATGAAGACAATCTTAAACTCAACCAACAAATT
The DNA here is from genome assembly GCA_032191745.1 of Picea mariana. Taxonomy (NCBI): domain Eukaryota; kingdom Viridiplantae; phylum Streptophyta; class Pinopsida; order Pinales; family Pinaceae; genus Picea; species Picea mariana. The sequence continues at coordinate 31,714 of JASDQU010881883.1, forward strand.
GAAAAAGCTAAAATCCTAAAATAAATTAATCGATTCAACGAGGATAAATCTCTGGGGCCAGATGGTTTCACCCTTCATTTCTATAAAAAAATGTTGGCACATAATCAAGCAAGATTTCATCAGAATGATAAGATTCGTGCATAAGTAAAAAAAATGGGAGGATCCACCAACTCCTCCTTCTTAGCACTCATACCAAAATAACATGGTACCCTAGATATATTTATACCCATTTCTTTTTGTAATACCTCTTATAAAATCATGGCCAAAAAATTTGCTAACAAGTTGAATGCTTTTCTCAGATCTCTAATTCTTCCTAATCAAGGAGGATTTTTGGCAGGCAGACAAATATGGGACAACTTTATTCTAATGCAAGAAGCAATCCACTCCAACAACTCTCAGGGGAATCAGGTATGGAAATTAAATTTGATATGGAAAATTTGTTTGATAGAGTATAACATGTGTTGGGGTAGGGGTAGACCCAGGGTTTAACGCTTCAACAACGCACCAACAAAACCCTAACTACTGGCCCTTTCGGCAACACCTGCAAAGCAGATGAAGTCTCACCTGAGGTAGAGGCAGGGGTGGTTGCAGGACTCCAGTGTCTGCAACGTAGCTGGGACACAGATTTGTGATTACACCGCTCTAACAAAGCACTTAGCAGTTAGCATTCATCAGTATTTAACCCTTATTCACGTCGCAAATCCAAACCATAATTATAGAACAACGCAGTATTCAACTAGATCTAACACATCTAAGCACTTAACATATGGAAAGAGATCAGAGCTAGCATTCATTCACATCACTAAGAACTTAATCTATCATACCATATTCATCTAAACATTCATTACTGCACTAAGCTTAAATCATATGAACAATATAACAACCATAATGCACAAAGCAACCATAACACATGATATACGTGGTTCACCCCAGTGTGGGGCTACGTCCACCAATTCTTCTCTTCTTTATTATCTTTTGTCAATCTTCTACAAGCACAGAGCCCAAAAACTCCACTCCGCATAGGACATGAGATTTGTGCGCACCTCTCCAGATCCTCCTTCCCCCAATTAGGTCACAGTGAAAACCTTCTTACACAATCTTCACACAAGCTTCTTACAATCACTTGCACTTAGCTCTGCAATTATTAACACATAGTATGCACAAAGCCTTTAGCTCCGCACTAAGCCGATTCTATCAGGTCTACACTATCACACACCCCTTATTACATTTCCTAGCTATCTATTTATACATTACAAAATGGGCCTAAACATGGGTAAACCCATGGGTCGACATCCCATACCCGTTACATAAACCCTAATCCCAAAATTGCCCTAAAAATGGGTCGGGATCCCGATATCTTTGCTTCCACTTGCGCTTCGCCTTCGACCCACCTGTCGAAGTCCCAAAAGAGGTCAAACATGACCAAGGTTCTCCAAAACTTGGTCGATGGGCAATAGGCCCCCAACACTCACATGTGACTCATCTTGAGTCACTCTACTCTGGGTAACTCTGCCTCAAACTCTTCGAGCTTGGCTCGAGCTTCTTTGACATGCTACTTCGCCAAGGCCTCCTGCTCGACAAACTCTTGAATAACTGCCTTGGTCACAGGTCCTTCCAAGTATTGTTCGACTGTAGTGATTGCTTGTTCTAGTTATGCTCCTCGTCCTTCAATCTCCTAAAAAAGTAGGCAAGTTGTATCCTGGATTGGTTGGATCTTCCGAGTCACTTCCATGACTTTTCTCAGTATGGCATGGACCTGTTGTTGAGACGTGCATTGTTCTTGGGATCTTTTCATTCGCTCGACCACTGACAAGGGATTCAAATGCGCTTGTATTGTTGTTGCTTGTTGCTTTGCTTCTTGGAGTTGTGACTCTGGTGTATTTAGTTCAGGGTCCTCGATAAGGCGCTCATAATTCTACGCACTTTGACTGCTAAGCTATTTACATTCCAAGGCTAATGCCTTGATTCTCTGGAATGTGCTTTGGGCGGTTTGTTAGCATCCTAACCCGCACATAGGTAGAGCAATATATTCGGATGTAATAAAGGTCAATATTAATAAGGCCTTTCAATAAAATAGAATAAGGTGGATGAAAGAAGACCTAATAGAAGCTTCCTCTTCTAGAAGGATCTTCCTCTAGATGCTTCTCTTGATAGACATATTTAGTATAAATAAGGGTCGAGGGTATGAAAACCCTAGCTTGGATATTATTGTAACAGAGCATTGCTCGACTGGAGGTTGCCCCCTCGAAGAGGCCCGTGAACATTGCTTTCTGAATCAAAGTGTTATTTCTGTTGTTGTTCTTATATCATTTTTGTGTTATTGTGGAGATTACGCTAGTTATATTACTGTTATTCTTCCATTTCTAGCATTTTATTTATGTTCTGCATACTTTTTATATCTGGTATATTACAAGTGGTATCAGAGCACTTTCCTTAGCAGAAATTGTGGGAAATTTTTTTCAGGGTAGAGACGTATTCCGGCGTCTTTAAGCCACAAAGATCTGTCATTATGAGCATAAACCCGCGGTTGAGGGATTCATACACGCAGGAAATACAAGTGGTTCTTAAGCGCACATCTGTTGGCCACCCTTGTAACCTTTGTTGGCACCCCTTCGAGTGGTAGCGCATCTGACAGCACATGTGTATGGATCGGCCTAGATTTCCTGAAGCCCTCTTTAGATAAACCGATCGGTCGCCTGACTGCTATAGTGCCACCGAGAATAGCACTCGGGAAGATACTCTCTAGTACCTGGGTAGTCGTGTAGTACGGATAAGGGTATGGTCTATCCTCCTTAGTTA